>BQNB010013948.1:18092-36982 GCA_026074375.1 Tanacetum coccineum | reverse complement strand
GACGTGTTGTGTGAGCAACCGTAGAGGTGCTAATTTAACCACTATGTTTTCAACATCAAGAATCCGGTTTTAGTTTATTAATTTAACTCAATAAACAAAAGGTTAGTAAATTACTTGTTTAATTTATATATGTTAATCCATATGCTAAAACTAGATCCATTCCGTTGCGTACTCGTAGGTAACTTCGTTACCTAGTTTGTTAAATCCCAACATGAACTTTGTGTCATGTTCCTAGTTTAACCAGACAAGACGGGAATTTAACGTTTGAATCTATCAAAGTCTTATGACTTTGCTATCTTTTGGTTAAAGATGGTTGTTTGTGGTGATGGCAACTTCCGAGGTCATGAAGTTTCGCGTGTTGATGAACGCTTGATTTTGACATCCAAACAATGTAACTGTTTTGGACTTTAACAGCCTAACATTGCATTATTAAAAGTCCACAATGTATGATGGGCTCAGATGAAGCCCAATACACTTTTTTATCTGTTACGTGTTAAAATTCGCGGTTAATATATTACGGTATATATTTCAATACATGCAGGGAGAAAAGTGAAAGAAACCGTTTAAGTCGGTTTAGTTGGGATATTTGTTATTCGACCATCCCTTTAACTCGATCAAAATCTTTCAAACCGCAAGAAAAACTAAAACTCACAGGTAAACAACTTTTATTTTTATTTTCGTATCTTTGGTCGATTATGTTATTACTGGTTATCTAGTGTTTGTTGGCATAAGTTATTAATTTGCTCATCTACGGTTTGTAGTTTGGAATTGTTGTTTTTATTATTTTTCTGTCGATTATGTTAGATATATTATAATACAAGATGTTTGTTGCTTCAAAATTCAGAATTGTTGTTTTTAGTGGTTTTTTTATAGATAGGTAACGTAATAAGCTGTTTAAATATTACCTCTTAGTTTGAGCATCATAAAAAGTTTTGGATTTCCCTTCCGGGGTCTTTGTTTGGTGGGCATATAGCTTATTTGGTTTTCGGCTTATATAAGCTTATTAAGACATATAAGCTTTAAACATACAACCCCTCAAACATATGTGTTTTATGTAATAAAAATTCTTAATTGATGTTAAAGTGATACGACGGCTTTGGATAAAATTACGAAATTAGTAATTGAACATATATTGTTTTGGTCTAAGTTCTTACGTTGTTGTTTGCTACTAGACAAATTTTCTCAAAGTGTGCACATTCTACTTCAACAATGGCATTGGCTCCATCAATGACTCCGTCACCAAACAAAGTAAGTCTATTATTATTATTATTAAGGTACGCATTGACATTTTTTATATGTTTACACTGACATTATTGTTTTTTTTGTAATACAGAAACATGATAGACGGATGCTAAGAGAATAAATTCAAGAAATATTTGATGGATCAGTCAGAAATTGTTTCCCTGATTTAGTTGACGTGGTTTTCTGGTGTTCTCCTTTGGAAGGGACCCGTCAACAAAAGCTTGGTGATTACTTATGGTGTTCTCCTTTGGAAGGGACCCGTCAACAAATTTTATTTTATTTATTATAGCGAAGATGTCTTGACAATTTGCGAAGGATTGAGAAGTATAGATCCAGATCTTTTTTCTCTAAAACGACCACTAGATATTGCACAAGAACTTATACAGGTATTATCATATGAAATATCATTACTTAAACTTGTGATTAATACTGAGTTTTTTATTTTTTTATTTTTATATATATATGATGTCTTATTTTTCTTATAGGATGTCAAGAAAAATCGAAAATCTGCGAAGATGTTAGATAACCTTCACATACACGATGATGGCTATATAACTTTCAACTTATCCTCAGAGTGGATGGTAAAGGTATATTTTTCTCTTCCTAAACAAAACTCTCTTTATAACACGTATTACAATTCTCACTTAGATTCTTCTTGTCTGCACCCTTTTCTTTGTAGAGGATCAAGAAGATGCTAGGTGAAGGTATAGACACATGGGCACCAGTAAATTTGGGTAGATCAGTAGTAAACTCCCCAACTTTGGTGTAGGCGCGAATTTGCATGCCAATGTGATCCGATCACGTTATATCTATAAAATGCTTTCTTGAATGCTTGCGTATTCGGGAGTTGTTGTCGGCCATAGAGACAATAGTCCTGAGGTATATACGCCATTAACGTAGCTGTTTGAATGTTTGTTATAGTTAATCGTTCTATATTATATTATATATATGTATCAAATTACATGTCTATAAACTAGGCATATTAGATGCGGTAAAAAGTTGTTTTTTTGAAGATGGAGGGGAGATTAAAAGTAAAAGAAGCATAACTCCTCTTTTTTCTATGAAGGAAGAAGCAATACAAAGAATCCCGGGAAGAAGCCTGTTAAACAATGTTTTTGAAGATCTCGGAACTTTGTGGTACTTTACTTGCTGACTTTATCTTCTATATGTATATGTGACCCACTTTTTAAACCTTCCCATGTGTATCCTTTTTAAACCTTCCCATCTGTAGGCAAGCAATTAATGTGCAAAGAGGAGAATTGATAGTTTTTGTCACTCTCGTACGCCAACGGGAGCATGTTGAACAATGCATTGATGTAAGTTATTTTTGCACAGCATTATAACTAATAGCATGTTTAAAAAAGATGATTGGAGGAGAAGTTGAATACGGGTCCTTTTTCCAGGCTGCTAAAATAGTAAAGTGGCTCCCAGGTGAGTGGAGCCCTACAGTACTTTGTATTGGATACCACACATCAAGTACTGAAAGAGAAAATCTTGAATCTGTGTGGAACGAATTTGAGAGCCATCCTAAAAGCCGCATACCGTGTGAGACTAGGTATAGAAATTATTCATTTTATTGCAAATATCATTCAACTTCCTTTGATAAAGCAATCTAGCTTTCTATCAGTTTGGCGTGTTATATCTTTTTCTTAACCCACCAAAGATAAAACATACACCAAATCCATTAGTATTTTAACGTTATTGATAAGACCTAGCTAAGTTTCATAATTTTTCTTTTTATCAGGCGAAGATGCTGGGTATTCTGTAGAAGACTCTTTTGATTGTGTTGTTAAGTAAGATTTTCACCATTTTTATTTTAATTTTTACCCTTACCGTGTACTTTATCATCATCACACTACAACATAATAGGCCTATAGCGACAGACATTTCCGTCGGAAATCCGTCAGTATAGGTTGTTACCGACAAATTTGCGACGAAAACAGTTTGTCGATGAATTCATGGTCGGTAAATGGTATCTGTTGGAATTCAGTTGGAAACAGCGACAGAAAAATGCGTCAGAATTCCGTTGGTAAAATTTGTCAGAAACCCGTCGGTAAATAAATTTGTCAGAAATCTGTCGGTAACTGTGGTTACTAATCAGCCACATTTCTATTTGAAACATCCTAGAGTTTAACATTCAAATCACAAGATTAAACATTTATTTAAGCCTGCATCTAAAATAAACCAATAACCAGAAATGGATAATTCAATATTAAACATTCATTTAACATTTAAATCACAAGTTATAGTTGAATAGATATGCGAATTACGCCATCCAAATAAAACATTCATGATGAAATTAGAGTTTTTAATCCAAGTATTCAAATGGCATGACGTTATCCAACTAAGGAGGGGGACGGGAATCTGTAAACTTTCTTAAGACCGAGTTAATGTCATTCATTCTTTGTTTCCATTCTCTCTCTCGAGCTTGTTCACGGGCATTTGCCTCTAATTTTCGTTGTCGCATGTGCTCTAGTACTTGATGCTCTACTTGTCGTTGTATTTCAATTTGCATCTCTCTTTGGTTCTGTGATCTTATTTGTGTGTTTTCCTCTTGCAATCTTCTTATCATCTCTTCGAAAGTTTGTACCTACATTATATCAAGTCTTATTAGAAAGCTTAAAACATGGACCTAGGAGACGAGTTCACAAATCTTCTTAATGTTCAAGTGTACATTTCTAACTACATGAAGAATTTTTGAGGTCAAGTTCTCGCAGGAAACAGTGCTCCCATTATTTTTCACTAAGCAAAAGAACTCGGGTCTGAACTGCAAGAATAATCACTAACTACTAACTGAGAAAATGCATAATCAAAGAATTGAGATGAACACCCTAATACTGCGTAATACAATAGAGATAAACCTGCCAGATTGATGGGCTCAACAAGCTTGTTTACTGATCTATCAGTCATGTTGCTATTATTTCTTTACGAAAAATGCCACTTGTGACATATGGAGAGTTGAGTTCAGTTTCTGTTATGGGTAAAGCCGATTGCCATTATCTGTCGAGAACAAACTACTGTGATCAAAGGCGTTTAATAATCCATTTTGAACTAAGACTGAATTAAATTGTGAATATGCTAATTTTTTGCAGCAGAATGCAAAAATAGTGAAGCGTCATTTTATTTTAACCACATACATACATCCAACATTTTATTTTAACAGATACGATGGAAATTGGTTTCTTTTTCAAGTTGTTCACACAATGAAGTCAAGTTGCAAATAGTAAGCATGCTAAATTGACATATCTGCCGACCAAAGACACTAATTATGAAACGAGCCTACCAGAAATGTGAATGTCGACGGATTTGGTCATTTCTGGACATAAACATTTAAAAAATAAGCTGACTTGTCGGATTAGTTAAGGGAGACAATGCCAAAAACACTAAAAACCTTAAGCTGCGCTAACATATTAATCGGATCAGCTATATATATATCCTATAAAACCTCAAATTTAAATCTTTTGGCATAAAATATGTTGGTGATATTAATAACTAAGCAAACCTGTTCGTTAGATGTGGAACTGGAACTTGATGTTGCTGTTGTACGAGTCACCATGACCCTCTGATCCCCTCTTGTACCCAAACCAACTAATTTACCTTTCTTCCTCCCCCCAGTAGCCTCTCCCCATAGATCAAAGTCATTGGGTGGATGCTCACTAGCGTCTGGTCCATGTTTCTCCACAATAGCAGCCTCAACGGCATCCTACGATTAATACAAAATGTTGATAAATATAATTCACTGATTAAGTACATTATTGAATACACGTGAGATAAAAATAATTACTGCCACTCTTTTGGAGCTAGTTGTAACGTACTCTCGCATTCTTCCCTCTGATGCTTCATCCATTCTGCTCCCTAACGCCTCACTCGACACATTTGTGCTTGTATTAGTACGATGGTAAGCTTCTAATAAGCTAACTGGCCATTTTTTTCTTTTTCCTTTAAAAAATCATTAGTTAGAAGTTTATTAATGTATAAAATTTAAATGGTATATTAACTAACATAAAATTTACCATTTGGAACTTGTGTTGAAGAATGGTATTGGATCCGCCTGTATGTTTTGACACTTCACCATCTACTTCGGTTAATCTGTTTTGTCGAGCCACATTTGACTTTTTTTCCATCTTGATGTATTCCACAGCCTATCAATCATGTTATCCCAATGGGCTTGATCTATCCAACTTGGGGTATACGGCTTAAGAACCGATAAATCATTTCCAACTGTGATGTTGTCTATTGTGGCTCTATGAGCAGCATCCCTTCGACATTGGCCCAATATATCCGAATACCTACTCGACATCACCCTTTCCCAAGCCTTATACACAGCTGCATTTTTTGACGGATGCCATTGATATAGATCCTGTATATGCATCATTTGTCAAATTAACAAATATATAAACAATTGTTATTGGGGCTCAATTACTTGCACAAAAAAGGCACAAGTATACTAAGGTGTTTCTTATCTCTAACCATCTTTTAAGTAAAATGCTCATATCAAAATGGGTTATAGAAAGTAAAAACAATTTAAGTAAAAACCTGAAATTCCTCAAACGTGTAGTCTCTGCTTTCTTGGTCAACCTTTCTCCATGTCGCCCAAGGACCATAAAACAAAACTTTGAAAATACTGATAATATCACGGGTAACGTAAGATTCTGCAAAACTAAAAGATTGAAATGATAAACATTAGGTAAAAAAAAGTAGCATCACCTTCGTTATATATTTAGATACATACCCGCCATAATAGAGTGTAATCATCGGCCTTTGTGATGGATGATTAGGTATTGATTGTACCAAGTTCGAACTACGTACACGTTGTGATGTCTCTGTTTCATTGTCATTAGTATCAAAATCTGCATCCGGATTACCGCATCTCGACGTACTACTACTACCACGACCGTCTATATTTCCACTTCTGCCCCTTCCCCTATTTATGCTACCATTATCATAATCTGCATCTGGATTACTGCATCAGGATGTACTACTACCATGACCGCCTATATTTCCACTTTTCCCCTTCCCCTTCCCCCACTACTGCTACCATTATTATAATCTGCATCTTGATTATGGAATCCGGATACATTACTACCACCACCGATGTTGATATTTCCACTTATGCCCCTTCCTCTACTTATGCTACCATTATCATAATCTGCATCCGAATTACTGCATCCGGATGTACTACTACTACGACCGCCTATATTTCCACTTTTGCCCCTTCCCCTTCCCTCGCTTCTGCTACCATTATCATAATCTGCATCTTGATAACGGAATCCAGATGCTGATATTTCCACTTATGCCCCTTCCCCTTCCCCCGCTTCTGCCACCCCTTCCCTCGCTTCTGCCATCATCATAATCTACATCTTGATCAACGAATTCAGATATATTACTACTACCACCTATACCTATATTTCCACTTATGCCCCTACCCCTTCCCCCGCTTCTGCTACCATTCTCATAATTTGCATCTTCTTGGTTATCGAATCCGGATACATTACTACTACTACCACCACCTATACCTATATTTCCACTTATGCCCCTACCCCTTCCCCCGCTTCTGCTACAATTATCATAATTTGCATCTTCTTGATTACCGAATCTGGATACATTACTACTACCACGACCGCCTATATTTTCACTTATGCCCCTTCCCTCGCTTCTGCCATCATCATAATCTACATCTTGATCAACGAATTCAGATACATTACTACTACCACCTATACCTATATTTCCACTTATGCCCCTACCCCTTCCCCCACTTCTGCTACCATTCTTATAATTTGCATCTTCTTGGTTACCGAATCCGGATATATTACTACTACTACCACCAATACCTATATTTCCACTTATGCCCCTACCCCTTCCCCCGCTTCTACCACCAATACCTATATCGGATGCACTACTAGTGCCAATGATACCTCCATTTACACTTCTGCCCCTTCCCCGACCCCTTCCCCTACCTTTGCTATTGTTATCTCTAGCCGCCATGATTCCTGCATAACATGTCCAATTGATTATAATTAGTAAACTGCATTTAAACATGATGCAATTAATAATCAACACAAGTATTTACATATAAGCAGACAACATATTGCATCAATTGTAAGAAAAAAATTAAATGAAGTACGTACTAATCATTCAAAGAATGATCAGATAAGTTAACTTCATCCTCATCAGAAGAATGATCAGATAAGTTAACTTCATCCTCATCAGAAGAATGATCAGATAAAGCGAGTTCGTTTTCGTCATCTGATTCATCATATCTATCTATAAACTCCTCTTCATTCTCACCAACTTCCATATATGCATCGCCAACCTCCAAATCACCAACTTCTTCTTTTTCATTGTTCTCATTTGCATCAGTTGTGTTCGAACACGTTGGCATTTCGTTCTCTTGAAAGAACTCTTCAACATCCACATTATCGTCAACTACTTCATTAGAGGATTGTGTTACTTCATATATGCTTCTCGGTGTCGCTTTAACAACAGCCCACCAATCTTTTAAATCCTTGGTCATTGACGGATATGGTGCGTAATAGACTTGTTCCGCTTGTGATGCAAGGATAAACGGGTCATTTTGGCATCCCTTTGACTTGTACTTGATGTCAACCAGATTATGCTTACGGTTAACCCTTACCCCTTGAATAGGTTCAAACCAATCACACTTGAACAACACTACAACACAACGACCATTACTATCACGGTAATTTACCTCTAAAACTTCAACCAACAATCCATAATAATCAGATTCAAACTCATTATAGTAGATACTTCACGAACACCCCGCTATTATGTGTGACCCGCCCATCGCCATGTTTCAAGGTGTGGAACTTGTAACCATTTACAAAGTAACCTTTATGTGACTCAACATAACGCATTGGTCCTCGTGCTAAGACTTTCAAGTGTTCGTTGCCACCATTTGATTGTATATGCTCCTTAAACCACTGAGCAAATTTCTCATCTCTAGCTCTATCAAGTGTTTCTTCATCAATGTAAGGATCCTCTTGCATAATATAGTTATCAAACAATCTATTCAATAAACAAAAAAAACATTTAGAGACATGTGATAATTACAAGGAAAAAATAGTGGTCATTCACAAATACAGTAACTTTAACACATTCCAGTAACTTTATGAATACAACAACTTTAACACATTCAATGATAACATGTTACTTGAGCACTTAAGCATACTATAGCATTCAATGTAAACATTTAAGCAATTTGTGATGTCGGTTTATTCAATTAATTTCTGTGTCAATTGGGATCAGTTATGCTGCAAATATTCTGTGAGTGGTCTGCTGTAAATTTAGGACCCATGTTAGGTTCATATCAGACCAACAACACAACAGGTTAAACTTTTGTAATACACATGCACATAGTCAAGAAAATCTAAAGACCTTTTCAATGAATAGGTTCTAACCGGGTCGATTTGAACCAAGTTTAGACAACTAGACAATTATCGCCAAACGAGTCTGAAACTATGATGTATATATGTGATCATGGTGGTCCACACTCCTAAAATACTTAGTATCACAAGACAGTAAAAAGGATGAAACATTTCCTAAAATAATAGTTCAGGTTTCAGCAATAGACTATGTATAGCAAATTCTGATAACATTATAAAGGGAGCAATGCATCAGGTTTCAGCATACCTTAAAAAAGGGTGAACATCTTCACAATTAAGCAAGATATATGTATGTGCTTTATGCTTCTCCGCATTTGTCAAATTTCTTTTAGTTCCCGTATCAAATAATCTGCGAGAAGGAACTTTGAATATGTTTAATCGAGTGTCTGTTGGAGAAGAGCAATGAATATCTGGAGCAAAATTCTGTGGCTCACGATTTAAACGTGTTTCTATTCTTGGATCAAAATATAGGGAGAAATGCATAGAGAGTTCATTTAAGAGATAACTCTCAACGATAGATCCCTCAACCCTTGATTTGTTTCTTACTGTTCTTTTTAAAGAACCCAACTTCCTGTATGAAATTTAAAAAACAATCTGTTATAACTAAAATATAGTTTTTTTAAGTAAAGATGTAAACAGAAGTATGCACTGAGTTAAAGCAATTATTACCTCTCATAAAGATACATCCATCTATATTGCACTGGACTACCAAGAAGAGCTTCCCAAACTAAATGTACAACAAGGTGTTCCATTGAGTCAAAGAATCCGGGTGGGAAGATTTTCTCCAACTTGCAAATAGTTTCTACTATACTTTTCTGCAGTTTCTCTAAATCTTCAATGCGCAAAACTCGTGAGCATATTGCACTAAAAAATGTACATATCTCTGTTATAGCATCCCATACTACATTGGGTATCATCCCTCTTAAAGCAATCGGAAGCAATCTTTGAATAAACACATGACAATCGTGACTTTTAAAACTATAGAAGTTACAGTCCTTATATTTATCACACCCCTATGTTTAATGCATACCCTCAAGAAAACTTAAGCTTTGTCATCCATTCGCACACTTTATGCAGTTGCGTTTTATTAAAAGTGTACGAAGCTTTTGGTTTCATATCTCTATTTTGCACCTTAAACATATGCAATTCGGGTCTATCACAGTGTACATCCACATCTTTCCTAGCCTTGACATTGTCTTTCGTTTTTAAACTACCCATGATGGTTTGAAATAAGTTCTCAAAGAAATTCTTCTCAATGTGCATCAAATCGAGATTGTGTCGAATTAACAAAGTATGCCAATATGGAAGCTCCCAGAAGATATTTCTCTTTACCCAATTATGTGTTTGACCGAAACCATCAATTTTTTTATTTTTGGGTTTGTATGGCTCGCCTTCATAAACGGTTGGAAGGTGGCGAATCTGCTGCCAAATTTCAGTACCAGTTAAGTGTGGTGGTGGACCAGCAAACACAGATTTTTGAGCCAAAAAACCCTTTCTATCATGTCTATACGGGTGTCTTGCAGGTAAAAATCTTCGATGACAGTCGAACCAACACGGTTTCCCTCCATTATGCAACTGAAATGAATCGACATTACCCATGCAATATGGACATGCTAATTTACCGTGTGTACTCCATCCTGACAACATCGCATAAGCAGGGAAGTCGCTAACTGTCCATAAAAGTGTAGCTTTCATGTTAAAATTGTTTTTTACGGATAAAGCAATCATAAGTTGTTCAACAACCATCAATCCATAAAGTTTTTCAACTCTTTAATCAAAACGGCTTAGTAAAAAAACACATCCAAAAGTTCTGACCGGCAGGTTCTTTTCTTCCAAGAATAACAAACTTAGATTTGACCTGTGCGTCTTTTGAAGCTCATCACCAAAAGACAAATGAGGTAAATTGTAGATTGTAAGAACGAACGGCCATAATACTAAGGGATTAGAATTCGAGTTATTTGGATTGAACCCGTCTGTGCATAACCCAAGACGTACATTCCGAATCTCTTTAGAAAACGTGGAATGGGTTGAGTCAAAATGCTTCCATGCCTTACCATCACTAGGATGTACCATCTTATTTGAGTCTGTTTTATGATCATAATGCCAAGTCATCTCTTTAGACATCTTTTTTGACATGTACATCCTTTGAAGCCTAGGAGCAATCGGAAAGTAGGTAAGCACCAGATTAGGGACGTTGTTTCTTCCACCTTTCTTGTAACGAGAATGCCCACATACTTTACATTTAGTTAAGACAGAATCAACTTTCCCATAGAATAACATGCAATGATTTTTGCAAGCATGGATCTTTTCTCTCGGAAGGTCTAGTTTACTCAGAATCTTTTTTGTATCATAGAAGTTCCTAACTAGTTTATTACCACCAGGTAACATGTCCTTAAAGAGAGAAAGTGCTCGATTATATGTTGCCTCGGGTACATTGCATTCTGCTTTCCAATTTAACAGCCTTGTGGCAGCTTCAAGGGTCGAAAACTTTTGACACCCCTCGTACAAAGGCTCGTCATCAGCTTCCAACATTTCATAGTATTGCTTGGCAAACGAATTTGGGGCTTGTTCTTCCTGAGTATCCCGATGTGACTGAAATGTTGCATTATGAATATCCAAAATCATCTGTGTGCAGCCAACACCATTGTCCTCTTCAATTGGCTCAGAACATTCCCCTGTCTCCGCTCGTCTACATTTTCTTTCGCCATGAGCATACCAAGTTGTATAACCACGGATGAACCCGTTGTGCCACAAATCCAACTTAACTTCATCTCTTTTCTTGAATACTTTTATTTTACACTTAGAACACGGACATTTGATACGGAAAACTACATCACTTCCAAACGTTTTCCTTTCAACAACTTTTTCAATTGAAAACGCGAAATTGAGAAACTCGTTGACTTTTGATTGGTAATAAGAACAAAGACGGCCCTCGCTATTTCTTCTTTTGTACATCCATCCTCTATCACCCCTCGCCGACATAACTAAACTCAATACGAGCTCACATCAACTAGTAATGATAAAATTATCCACAAGTAATTATCTAACTTCTAACTGATATCGTTCTAAACAGGGATAGAATTATAAAGTTTATATTTAGCAATCGCCGAGATACTAAGATAATCATAATTGATAACCTTCTAAATACTAAGTAATTAAGTACATGTGAACGAGTATAGAAGCAAGTTATAGAATTCACCAAAACAATGATGCATAATTACTTGTTACTGATTTGATTAAATACTGAACCAATTCACGAGCTCAATTCACCTTAAATTTATACAAGCAAAAATCAATATGCAATAACCATCCTAGTTTAGTTTTACACCTCCACACGTACAACCATGTTAAAAACATAATGCCAACTTTTTTATAGTCAAGTTTTAAAACAGGATTTCCTAATTCAAAGAGATCGGTAACAAACTGCAAGCGATCAAAATATCTATACCAAGTTTTAAGGCATCCATTTCAACCAAGTTTTAAGACATACATATACATTTCAAAATATCTACTCCTAAGCCAAAACCACTGATATTTGGCCATAGCATTATGTTGATGTCGTAACAACTTTGGTGTTGTGGCACTCTCTACTGATATTTGGTGTTTCGGCCAAAATAATAAATCAATTCAATTATAAGCAAAAATTATAAACAATTAAGCAAAAATTAACAATTCAATTCAATTAACAATTCAATTCAATTCATTATAAGCATTCATTCAAATATAAACATTTAAACAAAAATTATAAGCAAAAATATCTACTCCTAACAAATTAAGCATAAAAAGTTTGAGCCAAACACTCATAATAAAGAAATTAGGTCAAAAAATTAGGTTAAACCTTAAAGAAGACGATGACGGCAGATGGCGGATGACGAACCGCGGACGGCGGATGACGGACGACGACGGTCGAGGCGACGGCGTACGGTGGCCTAAAAATTTTAGGCGATGGAACAGTGAGAAAAATTTAGAGGGAATGAAAATTTTAGATCTGAAAATGAAAATTTTTATAAGATATGAAAATTTTAGATATGGAATGAGATCTGAATCAAATTATCTTTAGGGCCTTAGCCCAATACAAGATATAAAAGGTTTAATGTATCTTAGCCCAATAAATGAGTATAAGTTTGCAATACAAGATATAAAAAGTTTATAAGTTTGAAATTTTTAATGGGAATGGGAATGTATTTTAATTAAGTTTGCAATAAAAGAGTATTGGGAATGTATTTTACTTAAGTTTGCAATATGTGAAAACTTTGATGTATTGTAAATTAAAAGAATTGGTATAGATTTTATCTTCATTGTAAATTTGGTTTTTTTTTTCGGATTCCGCACTCGATTTAGGTACGATTGTTATTTTTTATTTATCCATATTAGTGTTGATTTGATTTGTTAAGTTTTGATAAACTTAAATATGAATAAGTATATGTGTAACATTTCGTATTTAAGGTCACTACTTATCCGAACTTATATTAATTTCTAAATTTTATAGAATTTACTCTTATTATTTTTAGTCGGTTTATTAAAATCGTCAATTTTTAAAACTTTCGCGAATCCTATATTTGGAGTTTATCCGTTTTAGCGATCTAGAAATCAACGAATGTCTATTTTAAGCCTTGAGAGCTTATTTATTTTATTTTTAGTATTTTTTTGATTTTTATTTATGTTTGGCCGAACCGAGTCTAAAACCGTATTTTATAAAATTTAACGCGTTAACTAGAACAATTAGGCCCGAGACCAACTACTACAAGATAAATTTAGCCCAAATTTTCCCTCCCTTCTTCTTTGGTTCGGCAGCCAAGCCCACACAACACATTTGATACATTTTTTTTCAAGCCCAAGATCTCTTAATAAGAATTTAACAATTAACCCATATGTCTAACCAAGCCCATTGAGTAACAACTCAACCCATCTTTTCTTTTGTTATACATGCCGACCCACACACTCAATTTCAACGCAGTGATAAAAAAAATCAACCACACACTCTCTTGTTTCCCTCTCTTGTTCGACACAAGCTACCAAACCACCACCATCACCACCTACCATCCACCAAAACACTCTCATTCTACTCCAATTCCACCCTAAACTAAACCCTAATCAATTTCATTCACTAGAAACCTCCATGCAGAAATTAATATGAAGATTGAAATTTTTGAAGGTTTTTGATTTTTGGGTTTTAGTCTAATTAAGAGTAATTAAAGTATCAAGGGTTTGATAATAAGGGTTTAATCAAGATTTGGTACAATGAAAACGAGTTTTAGTCATTGATTTGGGGTCTTGTGTGTTCGGCCAAGATCAAACCCCCATGGGTTTGATTGTGTTTTGATCATCTAATTGATTTTAGTGCATTGTAAGTCTTTTGTTTTCTTTTCAAATTGATTTGATTATATATATGTTGCATGTGTATTGATCAAGTTTGAGAATCCATAGATTAAGTTAGAAATTGTGATTTTAATGTTGTTGGTGAATTGGGTGATTTAGTAGTGGTGATAGGGTAGCTTGAGGTTAGTGAAAGTGAAATTGATGCGAAATATTAAAGATTTGAGAGGGTTATGGAACCCTCATTTAGATCAGAAAATTAGGCTTATGATTCGGAAAATTAGTGATGTTGTAAACTGAGATTTTGTTGTTTAAAATGTTAGAGGTCGTCCCATTGATCGTTTTGATATAAAAACCGAGTTCTAACTCTTAAAAACGAGAAAGATATGACCATTTGTAGTTGGGAATTATTTTCGGCAAAAACTCAGCACTAGTCCATTTTGTAGCAGATTTTTAGTCGAATTTCGGACGTCGTAACTTAGTCGTGTCAAAATATTTTCTAGGTTTCCAGGACCCTAAAACCATCTACTTCGAGTCTAATTTCCAACAAATTAGGCCTCGTCAATTTTCAGAATGTAAAAGTGAGTCAACCCCTTTGTACAAGATTAAGTGTCAAAACAGTACTTGCTGTCCAGAAATTCACTTGTAAAGATGATGTGTGCAGGCGGGTCAAAACTTAATATTTTTGGATGAAATTTAAACGGGAGCTTGTCTATGATATGTGTGACCTACTGGATTTTTTCAGATTTTTATAAAATATTTAAAGGGGTCTGCTACTGTCCAACTTTTGCTAAGTTTCTGTAGGCCATGTTTTGAACTTGTAATTGTATGCTAGTGTTTATAAGGAATATGATTTACTTAGAATCTTTGGGGAAAACACGGGAGTAAGTTAAGATACATATGAGTCTAGGGAAGAAGTATATAAGCAAGAGTTAAAGCCATTTAGCAAGTCGTTAAGCGATAACAAGTTACTAGTAAAACCGGCGTAAAATTCTGAAAATGTTTAACCAATAGAAATAATAAGTGTGTTGTCTCGTGGATTCCTAACTATAGATTTTGATGCACGTACATATATATACATGTTATGATTTCAGTAAGTTTCATATTTTATATAGTTCAAATATTAATAGTATATTACTATTATTAATAGGTCGCGGTTGATTTTCGATGTTCTATTCCTTCGTGATTTCTTGATCGGCATTTCTATTCACAGTGAGTTCATAGCCTCGCATTTAAATCTTTTTATGTTTCAAAAACCCGCGAGGGAGATACATGCTTGTTTTAGAAAATCAAACACAGGTGGTTTTATTATGTGAACGTTGCTATGAGTGGTATGTTGTGGCCCTTCCTTCATGGACCGTTAATTACCGATAATCGGTAAACGCTGATGCAATAATAATAGATCTATTTTGGCCTAACGACCTGTCTGGCGTGTGTTCCTCGCGAGGGCATACGGAGTCATATTGTATTTAGTATTGGGAGTGTGTAGCACTATCACTCCGGGTTGGGCACATGGTTAAGGTTCGGTTCGTGGCTCTAGCATCGTTGTGATTATTCTATGAACTAAATGTTTTGCTATGCTTGTGTTCCAAGTGATTTTTGATAAACTCTATGGATTCACTCAACATTTTGTTGACGTTTTAGCATGTTTATCTTAGGTATATGCTTGCTTCTTGGATGGGATGGAATGCGGATATCGAAGGACGTGGACTTGGTGAACTTTGTACATTTGATAAAATGTTTTAAAGGAAAATTTTCATATTGCAACTTATTTGGAAATGAGTTTTCTAAAAGTTATTGGGACCTTGTAACTCTGATCCTTTTAATAAAATCAAATCTAATCTTTATTAGTAAACGTTTCTTTTAAAGTCATTTACCGTGACTCGTGAGCTTGTATTACGAAGTAGCACCCCAATGTTGTATTCTGCTACGTTGTAAATTTAAGGGTGTTATAACGACAGTAGACAGAAATGACATCATTTTGTTAATGGCATCAATAGGGTCATCTCCTTGCTTAAACATAGGATCTGCAAGACCAGAGTCAATCTGAAGGAATTCAGCAAGATGTGTTTGTTGATTAGCTATGGAGACAATATATTCAATTTGATGAATGGATGGTGGTGGAGGATAAGCATTTTAATGAACTGTGGATGAATAAGCATTAGGATACGGTGCTGACGGAAAAGTAATTGCAAGTGGTGTGGATGGATAAGTAGTTGAGTATTGCTGTGTGGGATGAATTGATCCATATTAAGGAGACTGGGATGGTGAAAACTTTTGTTGGAATGGTGGATTGTTGTATGAAGATTGATAAGTGTTGAAATGAGACGGGGTTTGCTGGTGATTGGCAACCAATGCAAGTGGATCTTGATTGCGTTCACGCATAAGACAGACTTCATTTGCATGGAGTTTGTGCTATTCAAGATAAGCGTGAATATGATCGAAGTTAGTTGTGTGCATATCCTTTACCAGTTTGACATCCATAACAAACTTACTCCATTCAGTTAGAAGACTATTCAAGAACTTTGTATTAATTCCTGGAAATTGCTGCTGCAATATTCTTTATGTAGATGTTCAATATTGTTTCATTAAATGTGGCAATGCTTAAGTAAATTTCTGAAGTAATGTTCCACACCTTTTTATGTTAAGCAAACTTATCAAAACCGCATCTTAAGTTAACACTCCCTTTTATGCCCATTAGTTAATGAAGTACCTTGGGCATTAAGAAGTTTGAACACGTTCCCATCGATCCTTGGCAACTCTCGTCGGTGTTTTATGAGTGCATAGATATCTGTTGGTTAGTTCCTTGAGAATGCAATGTTTGTAGATTTGACATCACAATCAGCTATGAATTTTTCTTGCCTGTGGAGACCCAATTCAACATATTTCTTGGTCCTCAATCACACCCATTTCATTCATTATAGGCCATATTACGTTAGCAAGATTTGACTGATTCGAGTATCATTCTACCATGCTCTCTGTTTTCCATGTAAAGTTCCATTCTGCTTTGCCATGAGTCATATAGGTCTTTTTCCAACAATGGTGGATGATTGTCAGCACCAGATAGTATCATGTTCTCAGCAAGGGTATTCTTTTGTCTATTTAGAATTATTGAATCCATTTTGATTGAATGAGAAAAGATAACCTTTTGATCGTTCAGTGATTAGTGGTTATTGTGTTAAATTGATGTTTGTTTTAAGTGAATGAGTCTTAAGATTACACAGGATTTTACAATTCTTGATAAAACCAAGAAAATATTTCGCGGGATTTTACAAATCATAGAAAAACCGTATAAATCTTCTAAGGTAAGAGTATAAATCACCCAAGTGTAATGTATAAGATACCCTAAGAAAGATGTATAAATCAAAAGACAGGTATAAATCACTGGATTTAAGGTAGGTATGAATCGCTGGATTTTGGTGATGTATAAATCGTTGGATTTCACACACGTATAAATCGTTGGATTTGACCATGTATAAATCGTTGGATTTGAAACACGTATAAATCGCCGGATTACCTCACGTATAAATCACCGGATATACACACGTATAAATCGTCGGATCCAAACACGTATAAATCGCCGAATACAAACACGTATAAATCGCCGAATACAAACACGTATAAATCATTGAATCCACACACGTATAAATCGCCGAATTCAATACGTATAAATCGCCGAATTCAAACAGTGTGTATAAAAAGCCGTCTTCAAATCACTTAAAAACACAATTTTGACGTTTTTACTTGAAATCACTTGTACTTATTGCTATTCTAAGACTAGGAAAACCTTAAAAACACAAACTTTATGGTTTTTAACACAAAAAATTTGAAATCAAGATTCTTGTACCCAAAACACTATTTCAAACCAAAAACAACAAAAGATGAAGATTTTTGAGTTTTTCTAAAGAATTTCTTGTACAACTACACTATTCTAAGATAAAGAAACAAGAAAGTACTAATCTTTATGGTATAAGAACACACAAAAGACACGCGCGCCTAGAACAAGTAAACAAACGCACACAAAACCAAGCTTAATCATTGTTGGGATTAAAAGTCTTCTTGATGATATTTGAATTACTACTGCTCATGTTTGTGTTAATACTGCTCAGCTGAAGTTAGTGCTGCTCATGAACTTTAAAGAAAATATGCTAAGTGTTTACTATTGGTAGTACACAGTTACTACTGCTAGTAAATATTAGTACTGCTAGTGAAAATATTCTAAGTAGTTAGTGTTGCTAGTGATAAGTTACTACTGCTAGTACAAAGTTACTACTGCTCAGAGATAAGTTAATGCTGCTAAGGTTAATAAGTTAGTACTGTTTGGTGTTAGTACTGCTTATATGATATGTATTAAGTTATTTGTTTATAGAATAGATTATGGATACTTAGGAAAGTATTGTAAGCTGACTAGGGCTCCTTGGTTTATAAAAGGAGGTCCTAAGGCTTAAAGTTTGATATAGTTTTATATATATCTTTTATATTCTTAGCTTCAAGGTCTTTGTAACCCTAATACTTTGAGAGTATTCGTATTATTATTAATAATATTGGAGCATATTTGTTTTGAATTATTGTTTCATTGATAATTCTTCTTAATATAAATAATCCTTAAACAAGCTTAAGGAATTCAATCTATTAAAGTGGGATCAACAAGTAGTATCAGAGCTTGTTCTGAAGCTTTGAAAGAGAAGAACCTATTTTTATACACAATATCTTTTTTTAAAGATATGGATCAAGATTCTGCACACATGGTGGCTGCATCTAAAATTCCCATGCTCAAACCTAGTGAGTATGAGATCTGGAGGATGAGGATTGAATAATATATCCAGATGATAGACTATGCACTGTAGGAAGTCATAGATAATGGTGCAACCTTGCCAAAAAAATGTAGAAGGAGTTATGATAGAGATGCCTATTACAACTGTTGAAAAA
>BQNB010013948.1:0-12501 GCA_026074375.1 Tanacetum coccineum | reverse complement strand
CGTACAACACTAAAAATTTATAGTAGATTTATCGACGTCGTCAATGACTTGAAAACACAGGGTGTTATATATTTAATCGAATCACTTATCAGGAATATCATGACCTTCATACATGTCATCATCATATGGGTCATACTCGTAATCATCATTCTCGTAAGATTCCTTCCACTGCTCAAGCAAACTCTTGTACCATAGCCATCCTTCTTGGCCAAGAAACTAGCCATTTCATTGTTCACTGAAGTAACCTCATCTTCACTATCATAATCACCTGTATAAGCAACCTTTTCCAAAGGTTTTCCCTCGTCATCTACCAAATTAACTCTTCGCTCAATAATCAATTTTTCAATCTTATCAATTTTCTCAATAATAGGAGTAGTACTCGGACTATCAGAATCCACATTCCAAAACGAAGATCCACTCAAGTTGGTCTCTTGGCTGGCAACTTTGAAGTTCCACCATTTGTACCCAATTCCACATAATTTTCAACCAAGGAAGCACCACAAAAGGGTTTGACTGACTAAACTATTTAGTAGCCTCTGCATTATTCTTCTTTTTTCCGATAGTGAAAAAAAAGAAATAGAGGGGTGGAAAATGAAAAAAAGAAAAGAAAAGATATCACACTTATCACAATTTCATAATTTTTAAGACTTGTAAGTTATGTTGTTAAATTGAAAAAAGTAATCCCAATTACGATCCAATTCCTCTATTTATATAACTATTATAAACTATTATACCTTTATATTAAAGGCCAGTAATTGGGAAACGTGGGTTGAAAACTAATTCGGGTAAATGCATTTAATACGAGCTAACCTGCTTTATTTTACCTTGACCCACTTACAATTTAATGCGAATCGACCCAACATACTTCTCCCGCTACGTATCTTCCTCTCTTCTATCCATCGCTCCATCATGCCTCTCCAAAAACCACTCATCCAAAAACCACTGCATATTTCTCCTAAACCTTTTCCCACCAACCTTCCTGCAAATTCTATCAGATACACACACGAGTAAAAAAGACACACACAAAAAAGACTCCTCATCAAACTAAACCCACTATCTAAATATGGGTTTCAAGATGATAATTTTTTCTTGTTATCTTTGGTTCAAGATGGAAAATAAGAGGAAAAATCATAAGGTATGCCATTTTTATGGTAGATTTTAATGGTTTTTTTATAATATTTTAGTTTTAGTTTTTGATTTTGATTATGTGATTTTAGATATTCATGTTTTTTTAATGAATCATTTAAGAAGTTATTGCAACTCAATGATTTTGTTGAAATCAGTAGGTGATTCAAATGTGTGATGTTGTTTCATAGGTCAAAGAAGAGTGGAAAGGGAAAGATGGGAACAAAATATCCGATGCAGGAGGCCAAGTGCCAAGGGTGTTTCAACATTTGGTTTCATGTATGTGAGGAAAAGTAAGTCGTTTTTATACATGCTAAATGAAAATTCTTGATTGATATATCGATGAGAATAGGATGACAAGCCTCAAACGTGTCAACTAAACCCACTTTTTTAGAAGTATCGGTTTGAGGTTATGGGGGTGTTTGTTTAAGCATATTTGTGGGCCATTTAGCTTATGTGATTTTTCGATTAGATTTCATAAGAATTGATTATCTACACATCTTAATTTAGCTATATTTGAATGTTATTTATGATTTTAGAGTGGCTATTGTGTTAGTAATTTTGTTGTTTGTTTTGGCTTATATAGCCGGCTTATGGCTTATTTGATTTCCTACTTATGTTTCATACGCTCACTTTTTTTAGTTTATTTTGAAACTTTTAGGCTTATACAAGTTTATTATGCATAATGAACCTACATAAGCCTAAAAGCTTTAAAATAATCCACACAAAGTGAGCTTTTGAAACATAAGCCCAAAACCAAATAAGCCATGAGTCGGTAATATAAGCCAAAAAAACACCCCCAATCTGTAAGTTACCATTGGTTGAAAGCCAAAAATAGACACGAAATGTATTACCACACTTCAGCTTCACATATTCATTCTGACAAGGGATAAAATAATAAATTTTTTGCTGCTCTTAGTGGCGTACGGTTGTTTAATTGTTGTGTATAGTATGTAAATGGTTGTTAAAACTACACTAGCTGACCACGGCTTGCTGTTGGAGTACACGTTACCAGAGACGACTTGGAAAAGGATGGAAACACCGAAACTTTTTTATACAACATCTAAAACCTATTTTATACTGAATTTTTCTTCATGCGTTGTTGATGAAGGTATGGGCCAGATATCGACCTTCATCTACCAGATATGCTAACAATAGTTTCGGTAATCCTATTTCTGAAAGTAGGTTCTCTAATTTATTTCTAAGCTTTATATAAAATTTAGTTTCAGCTATATTAATCGTTGATATTTTATCATTTTGCTAGATGTTAATCAGTAGCCACAAAAGGAAACTGTTAGCGTGCGTGCAGATATGGAACAACAGCCGTGCATCCGACTGATTGTTTGTGGTACTCTAAATTTTCGTACATGTGTCACTAAAGAGTACAGGTCAAAGAATTTTGGGAAACCCGGAGGTATTTGGCACTTTGCAGCAAAGGCGTTTTGTCGGCTCTGTATTCACTCAGGGTATGGAAACTCAACGTGCGGGATCAATCTGTGTTAAGGTGAATAACATTTTCCTAATAGACTATACCCATTTGAACATATCATTTTCGTATATTTTATTTTTTATTGTTTCTCTTTCAGGCCTTAAATGCCTGATCTGGCAGCATATGATATAACAAGGCTTATAGTCGCTATTTATACCAGCACGGAGGAATTTTCGTATCATCTACCACTGCCGCAAATGATTAACAATCATGGATTTGGGAGAGTTGTAGCTTCAGACGTTATCTCAAAAAATTGCTCCGTGCTCGAGCAAACAATGGGTGGTAGAGCGAGGGGAAATATGATTATTAGAAACTATGCTAGCAATGATATTCATACTACGGAATAGTAGGATGATTCAAGAGGTAGTATCATTGAGTTATCAACCTCACAAATGTCGTCACGAGTCAATGGACACATTTCTATACATGTACGAACTTTGACTTTTATCTTGGTGAAACGTGAATGTTACTAGCATGGCAAATGGTAAAGTTAATTTTTCTATAGCTAAGTCAGGTGAATATTTGATTTTACCCCTATATAAATAGATAACGAGAATTAGGTCATAAAATCAAACTTTAGAAAGTGGTTAGTTAAGCGTTGATAGCATTAGCATCAGATGGTCATTTTCAGTATGGAATGCCAAACACCCCTTTAAGTAGTGGATGGTTTTAGTTTTTCTTTTCAAAAGAGGTATGAATGCTTTCATGAGATACCGGTATGCTGCAATCGCTTTTTACGAATATCTTTTATGTGTTTTTTAATTATAAGACATGTTTATCGAACGAAATGGTTAAACAAAATATGCGGGCTTATTTAACAAAGTCATGCAAAACTAAGTTCGGTGCACCAAGATTAATACTTTTTTGGGTAAAGGGTTTCCCCGGTAAATATATTACTCCAAAAAAGCGATTCAGTACAAAGGATGTGGGTGAGTCCCACATCTCAGCCCGTTACATAGGTAAAAAAGCGAACATAACAAGCATAACTACTCCATAGGAGGATACTACTAAGACTAGATTACAATTGACTCAACAAACATCAAAAAATCTATTTCTTCTTCCTGCCACAAACCGTGATATCAAGATCATCACAAATAGACTGCAGGTGCTCGGACAAATCGTGATTCTCGTACATATCGTCATCATACGGGTCATAATCATCATTATCCGGATAAGAATCCCTCCATTGTTGCAACAAGCTATTAGTACCATAACCTTTATCACTTCCATCTTTACCACTCGTTGAAATCCTTAGGTTAGCAGTTTCATCAAATACCACTTCCACTTCACTATCACTTTCCACAATACCCGTAGGAACTAGCGGGTTCCCGTCATTATCCAACAGCCTAAGTTTACCTTCACAAATTTGTCGTTCTATTTTATCGATTTTCTCACCAATAGGAGTATTACTAGCAAACTCCCCATCATTATCGATATTCATAAAAGAGGATCCACTTGAAGTAGCCTCATTATTTACCAAATTAGTAGTCCCCCCATTGGTACCAAACTCCACATCATTATCGACCGAATTAAGAACATCAAATGGATTTGAATTACTAACCTCAATAGTAGGTTCCACACCTTTCTTCTTATTACCACTAGAACTAGCATTAGGCTTTTTGGTAACAGGTCGATATTCTTTTTGAGGTTTAAAACCCATTTTTGGACCAACCGGAACACCTCGAGAGGTTTGACTAGGCTTCTTCACAGTCTTCTTCTCACCAGCACCTGTATTCTTAAGATAATTACTTTTCCAATGGCTTAATATGTTAATATTATTCTTTGTAGAAGACAACTCCTTTTACTGACTTTGTGGAATTAATATGATGAGAAAGATGAGTTGCACCAGAAAACAACAACTATATATATTTTTAAGTTGCTGCACAGTTTTATAGGTAGAATTAATCTTTTTTTGGTTTGTAACTAAAACCTAGAGGAAATTCGGGCTTAATGATCAACCCGCCTGTTACTCATGAGTTACAAATGCAAGAATGGTATAATGTTCAGATATCAAGCTTTAACTGATATATTTTTTTCGCATCTGATCATTTATTTAGCATGTTATACTATTTGGATTCTGGAATGTTTTGATCACGCAGTGTTTTTAACTGTGTATTAATCATGTATTTTTTGTCATATATAGGTTGAGCCGATTTGGAAGGAACTTGGGTCAAGATTCAAAGATCTTATGGGAATGGGCAGGTGGGGGTCGCTGCTTCTCTTCTTGCCGGATGTCAGAAGGTCCATAGCCTTGAACAAAAAGTATGCCATGTTTATCTTTATCACCTCACTACACTTTGAATTAAAATTGATCATTTTTTTATCACAACTTTTTTTTCTTCTTTTTTGTAGTGTTGTCAAGCTCTTAATGGTACTGTATATATAGAAACTGAGCCGCCGAGGTGCATTATTCCTTTGATGCTATTTTTCTATAACTACTTCTACTACAAAGATAAATCCAACTAGCACGTTATGGAATTTATACAGTTTAATTTGTGCAAACTGTTAACAGGACACTACTTTTTTTCCTGTACATTTGATTTTACGCTGTAATCTATAAGCATGTAGCTTGATATTTTTCTTTTTGTTGCGTAGGATAAATGGAATTCCAACAGATTTGGAGAGTGGCTGACTAAGAACTCTACAGTGGGAAATCATGTGGTTGTAGTTACAATTGAGGCTACCAAGGTATTTTGTTATTTGTTTTCATATAACTTTATGTTTATATATGCATAGCATATGATCCACATCCACTGGTGTACACACACATTCTTGCACTGATTTCTACTCACATATACCTATGCATACGCCTGAAAGAACACACATACATCAAACATACACTTTACACGTGTACATATGGTTCTTTAGTATCGTAATACTTATCAGACATGCACATATGACTGCAATGTAATAAAGAGGTTTAGCTGATTACTTAAGAGATTTTGAAACTATATAAGGTAAACCAATTTGGAACTAAATTCGTGAACCGTATGAGAAAGACTCTTACTAAAACTGTTTATATGAATAGAATACTTATTGTGTTAGAATTGCTTATCATTGTTAATACGTGGTTCCAAAATAATGCATAGTTGAGATCTCTACAAGTTGATCTTAAGCTCACCTTTTCGGTTGCTCTTGATATTTGTTATATAGGTCAATAACTCTCGAGCTTTATCAAATAATGCCTACTTGTAAGTGCCAATAACTATTTGATAACACTCTTGATGCCTATTTGTAATTTATGCTTTAAATACTTTATATTGTAAATAGCTTGCTAAATAATTTATACTTTTAACAAATAATGCCTTTTTGTAAGTGTAAATAACTATTTGATATCACTCTTGACTTCTATGTTTGCAGAAAATTTATACTGTTGACATTCATGTGTTTTCATGTTTTCAATTGTAGCGGATTATCATTATCATTACTGGAAATGGCAAGAAATTAGATGTCAAATAAAAACTACCAATTATCAATTAACAATAGAGGATTATGAAATATTTGGGCGTTGTTAGGATCTTGTTCACTCATGAGTATCTTAGCCATGTATCGTTTTGAAAATCTTAGTTTAATGACATCTTTTTACATTTGTTATAATGTTTACAAAAATAGTTCGCTCATACTACATGTCATACACAAACACCTTGCAAGACGGAAAATCCGGCGCTCCGCTACGGAGCGCGGGTTAAAAACCTAGTTAACTATATGTAGGACTCGAGGTTAGGTATTTAACATAATCATTACCAATATCGATACCATCTTTTATAGTTTGATCTCCTATGGAGTAAGTAAGTAAAGATCTTGTTTCCAACATGGATTTTAATGGTACTTTTGAACCAGTTGTTAGTTTTTATGCACATGTATATATTTGTGAAGAAAACTGCTACATATTGTGTACAAAATATAATTGAAGATTTTATTAATGTCATGATCATTATCCAATCCTTGTTAACGCTTATAACCTGCATCAGGTTTATGAGCTACTTTTTAAATGGTTACGGATACGTTTGTTGGGCCAATTCAAACCACAATGATCTTTGCCTAGATTTAAACAGAAATTAGGCTAAGTAATGAATGACCTACTAATAGGCATCAACGGGTATTAAAGGACTCGCTGAGTGCAAAGCCTCAGCGAGCAACCTCAGACGTATTCAAGTCAAAGATATCGTCAAGGAAGTCGAAGATTACTTGAAGACATACTCGTTAGTTAGGATGGATATCAACTGGTATGTACAAGGAATATGTTGTGGTTTTAAGGAGAGTCAGATGTGGCAATACTCTGACTATCCTATTACCCTTTGAAGAAGAGCAAGCTAAACTTAGCTTCTCTGAGTGAGGTTTAGGCGGGATAAGTCAATAAAGCATTATGGCTGGACAATATAGTGTTTGACTTAAGCTTGAACCAAAGTACGAGTTGGTAAAGGTAGTGAACAGTTAACAGAACTGTTCACTAAAGTATGGTCGGGGTGTTTCCAAGAATAGACGTGCATTAAATGATTTGTACGTGCTCCACAGGATTCTTGACACGTTACAACTAGCCCCACTAACGATACAACCTCATATCATTATAAATAGAGAATGTTGTAAGGAGTAAATGTGATCGATTTTAATTGTAATTGTTATTATAGGCATTTACTCATTTGTCGAACTTATACAATAGACCACTGATCCTATCAAAGGGTCTATAGAAGTTCACTTGTAAACTTGAATAATTGGTCAAGTTTACTTGATCAAAGGGTGATCTTACATTGTCATTCAACTTGTGCGATCTATAGCACATTGTAATACTTGATTATATCAGTAAAGTAGTACACGATTGAAAAGTTATTACTTGTGTTATTTACATTGGATAAGTATTATATTCCATATAGACGTGTAAATTAGGACTTTCAATTGGTATCAGAGTAGTTTGATTTATAAAACCTTTTAGAAACTGTTCTTTGTTTTAAACAAATCAAGATCCAATCATGTTTGGAACTGTACAACCTATCCTACCACCTTTGGAAACAACTACTGGAAGTCCTAGTACCAGTAGTTCTAACTGTGTTGACACCATCCCTACTGACAATACCAACAACACTACTACAAATAATGTAGGTCAAAATGTTGTTGATGAGAACCTCCCTTAACTTCTTAATTCTAGAGGAGGTTCTCATGTCATAAATGTTCCTGAATTTGACAAAGATGATTTCACAAGCTGGAAAGTTAGGTTCTTAGTGTACCTTGTTGGCCTTGAACCTTACCTTCTAAAAATTTTATAAGATGGACCATTTGTGCCTTTGTCAACTTTGTCCACTTCTACAAATCCTTTACCTAAACCTCAAAAACAATGGTCACATTTTGATAGACGTCTTGCTAATCAAGATAAGAGATTGAAGAGTATCATTATCTCTTGCTTACCCAATGATGTTATGAAGTCTGTCATTAAATGTAAATCTGCTAAAGCCATATAGAATGATCTCATTTTAGCTCATGAGGGACCATCTAATACAAGAGATACCAAGATTGCATCCTTAAGACTCAAATTCAATGTTTTTAAAGCACTTGAAGGAGAAAAAGTGAATGGGACATTCACAAGGCCAAAATGCTTGATAAATGATCTTAAAAACAATGGTATTACAATTCCTCAAGCTGAAGTCAATGCCACATTTGTTAATAGCCTACCAAGAAAATGGCTGAGCATGAATCAAACTCAAAGGGCCAACAACTCTATCAAAAATAATTGTCTTGCTACTTTGTATGGCAAGTACAACTATGAAGAAGGTCTAATTGACCATATCTATGAGTAAGAGACAAATTGATTCACCATTCATGCCTCTAGCTTAAAAGCCTTGATTTCTAACTCACTAATGTCGGACAGTAACTCTGATGTTGAAGAAGATCTCAGGAGTAGCAGTGAATTCATTGCTGATTTGAACATTGAGTATCATGAAAGGGCTCTGCTTGCAAATCAAAAGAGGTTCTATAAGAGGTCTGGAAGGGTTGGGTCTATAAGGAAACCAGTGGACAAGTCTAATGAAATCTGTTTTGCTTATGGAAATCAAGGACACTTTCAGAAAGAATGTCCCTCAAACAAAACCTCCACCCCCTCTTATCCTTCAACAATCAAATTATACAACAATCCAAAATTTCACTCAAACTCAACTCCACATCACAAAAGACTGAAAAGACCCAAAAGATTACAAAGTCAAATACAAAGGACTCAAGGCTAATATTGATGTTTTGATAAAGAAGATTGATGCTATGTCCAAAGGGAAGAGTGAAAAAGGGTTAGTTGTTGAGTCATTTGAATGGGATGAAGAATCAGTGTCCTCTGATGATGAAGGAGTCACTAAGGTTAAGGCATTCATGGCCATCGCTGAGGATGAGCCAGCTGTTGGAAAGGGTGATGCCAGATTAGGTCAGCGGGTTAAAATCACCATAAAAAAGGTACAAAGACTTCTTTCAATAACAGATGATGATGAAAGAAAACATGTCCTAAACTATACTCATGTTGATCTTCATTATGTAGAGGACTAGAGGAAAAACTTACTCAGCAAGTTAAACATTCTTAATCAAGAGTTGTCCTCATGTAATTCTGAACTGACTGACCTTAAAAACATCAAGGCCCTAAACTGCTCTCTCCAATATGAGATCACCAGATTAAATATGGAAAATGAATCTTAGAGAGATGAAATCTCTAACTTAAAGAAAGTTATTGAGAAATGGACCTCCAGCAGAGTCACACTTGACCAATTGCTTACTGAGCAAGTACCTGGTAACATTGTCTATGCCTTAGGAGGAAGAGGAAAGAAAAAGGACACTATTTCCTCAAAGTAAGTACTATTTTCCAAGGCTGTTGAGTCTCCATCTGAGACTGTTCCTAAACTCACCTCTGACTCTAAGTCTGAGTGTGACAATCCGGAACCTCTGCCTTCCCTTCCTAAACTTTTAGAGGCTGAACCTAGTGATACATCAATGATTTTATTTCTCTTGCTGACTTGACCTTGACCCCAACTATCTCTGAAGAGATCAAAAAGGTCCCTGACAAGAGGTTAGCGATCAAGGTTATTAAGAAAAAAGCTCAGCCTATGACATCCTCTGTCCTTGACCTGTCTCTTGTTAAGAAAATTGAATCATCTACTAAGCAACTGCTTCTCACTCTGATGGAAGAGGTAAAAGGTCTTAAAGAGCATATCAAGAAACCTTCAAACACCTCTCCATCTATCTCTTAATCAGGAAGTTCTAAATTAGCAAAATGTAAGCAAAAGACCTGATTTGGACCTTGTAAACACTGTGGGTTTAGAAATCACCTCCCCGAGGAATGTTATATGAAACCCAAGTGCTCTACATATAGGTCCACTAACCATTTAACCAAAGAACATCCTAAACAAGCTGCTGTGAGGAAAAGCCTAGCTATGCTGAAAGCTCAGTCATCTCAGGGTTCCTCTTCAAGAAAGGCACCTATGATTCCTATGCCTTACATTGACTACAAGTACTGTGGTTTCAATGACCATCACTCTAATGAGTGTGGGTACTACCCTGGATGTGACATTTGTGGTAGTATAGCTCACCAGTAACTGTACTAAGAAACCTGTTCCAACCAAAAGGAAACCAAGGATTGCTAATCACCAATCTAATGTTTGTGTAGGATTACTTAAAGTAGGTTCACAAAATAAACTAATTTGTTTCAAATATTTGTGCAGGATTACTTAATGAGATCTATATGGTATCTAGATAGTGGTTGTTCTAGACACATGACAGGGGTTAAACAATATCTGCACAGATATTTAAAGGAGTCAGGTCCTAAAGTGGTATTTGGAGATAACTCTTCAGGTGACACAAAGGGGTATGGCTCAGTGAACTACAATGGAATCACTTTCACCAGAGTTGCATATGTTAATGGTCTGACCCATAATTTGATCAGCATTAGTCAGTTATGTGATGCCAATTTCAAAGTTCTGTTTACAAAGACTTAGGAAACCATATTCAACCAAAACAATGAAGTTGTGCTTATTGTTCTTAGAAGAAGGGATGTGTATGTTATTGACATTTCATACTACAATGAAGAAAGTAATGCATGTTTCTTTGCCAAAGCATCTAACAGTGTCAAATGGCTCTGGCATAAGAGATTATCCCACCTCAACTTCAAAAACATCAAGAAACTTGCAAGGTAAAACCATATAGCTGGTCTTCTATCTCTCACTTTTTTAAAAGATTAAACTTGTTCAGCCTGTGAGAAAGGGAAGCACCATAGAGCTTCATTCAAAACTAAGAGATCTATTTCCATCAGTAAGTTCTTACATCTCCTTCATATGGATTTGTTTGGACATGTTAAACCCCAAACCATTAGCCACAACAAATATACCCTGGTTATTGTAGATGAGTACTCAAGGTATACATGGGTATTTTTCCTTAAGAAAAAGAGTGATGCAGCTGATTACATTATGTCTTTTATAAGAAAGATGGAAAATCTCAATGAAGTAAGGGTGAAGGAGCTGAGAAGTGATAATGGAACTGAATTCATAAATCATAAGTTGGAAGAATTTTGTGATGAAAAAGGAATTTCTCAAAATTTCTCATCTCCTTGTACCCCAGAACAAAATGGTGTAGCTGAAAGAAGAAACATAACCTTTATTGAAGCAGCTAGGACTATGTTAAATAGTGCAAATATCCTTAAACAATTTTTAGGAGAGGCTGTAAACACTGCATGCTACACTTAAAATAGATCCATCATTGTTAAAAGACATGGAAAGACATCATATGACGTGTTCAGAGGAAGATATCCTGACATCAGCTATTTCTATGTTTTTTAGCTATCATATTAACATTCACAATCACAGGGACCACCTGGGAAAATTTGATGCTAAAGCTGATGATGGATTCTTCCTTGGTTACTCTCTAGTGGCCAAAGTATTCAGGGTGTTCAACATCAGAAGACAAGATATGGAAGAAACCTATCATGTTACATTCAGTGAAGATGATGAAGCTATTTCTAAATCAAGCAAAGAAGGTGATGATATCAACTTTAATGAAAATGGATCATTCCCTGATGATGAATTCATTATACTAAGAAACACTGTGTCTCAATGCTCTAGGAATGATCGTTATGTTTCCTATTTTCCTATGTTCCTGCATATGATCCCTTTTCCACAAACAACATCACTATCCCTGATCCCATTACACCATCTGATCCCTTCAACTGATCCTATCACAGTTGCTGATGATCATCATGTTTTCAATGAACATGACGACTCTGAATCAGTAGAAGATCTTAGATATGCTATTGACCAAGTCTCCCTCATCAAAAAGGCAATCAGTAAAGCTGAACCCTCAACAACAAATGTTTCACCATCAACTGAAGTGTTTAGTAATCCTCTTACCCCACAAGATAGATGGTCTAGAGAAAAGCACATAGAGTTGGTCAACATCCTTGGTGAACCATAGGCTAGGATCACTACAAGAAGCAGAATTAGAGATTATGAGGATGCATCAGCACATGAATGTCTCTATGTTAACTTTCTCTCTAAGATTGAATCTAAGAAGCTAATTGAAGCTCTAGAAGAAGAAGGATGGATTGTTGCCATGCAAGAAGAGCTGAATCAATTTGAAAGAAACAAAGTGTGGACTCTGGTTCCTATACCTCATGGTAAAACCATTATTGGAACCAAATGGATCTAGAAGAATAAGATGGATGAGCATGGGGTTGTTGTAAAGAACAAAGCAAGGCTGGTTGCTCAAGGATACAATTAGCAGGAAGGGATTGATTATGATGAAAGTTTTGCACATGTTGTAAGACTTAAAGCCATCAGGATATTACTTGCTTATGCTGCTTACATGGGTTTTGTGGTATTTCAAATGCATGTGAAAAGTGCTTTCCTAAATGGAAAGATCTCTAAAGAAGTATA
>BQNB010013947.1:15000-76150 GCA_026074375.1 Tanacetum coccineum | reverse complement strand
AACTGGCATTGATGTGTGGGAGGATGTTTCCTGAAGAGTCAGACAAGATTGAGAAATATGTCGGTGGTTTGCCCGACATGATTCACAGAAGTGTAATGGCATCTAAGCCAAAAACCATAAAGGATGCAATTGAATTTGCAACTGAGCTGATGGACAAGAAAATCCATACTTTTGCTGAACAACAGAGTAAAAATAAAAGAAAGCAAGATGATAACTAACAACAACAACAGAACAAGAGGCAGAACACTGGCAGAGCTTATGCTGCAGGGTCTGGTGAGAAGAAACATTACGGAGGATCTAAACCTCTGTGCGCAAAATGCAACTATCACCATGACGGTCAATGTGCTCCAAAATGTTACAAGTGCAGCAGAGTTGGCCATCTGTCTCGTGACTGTAGGAGTACTGAAAATGCCAACACTGCTAACAACCAAAGGGGTACTAAGGCAGGCCAGAAACCCACTTGCTATGAATGTGGAGCCCATAGACATTTCAAGAGGGATTGTCCAAAGCTGAAAAACAACAACCGTGGTAACCAAGATGGAAATGGCAATGCTTCAGCAAAAGTGTATGCGGTAGGCCGTGCAGGGACAAACCCAGACTCAAACGTCGTTACGGGTACATTCCTTCTAAACAACCGCTATGCTTTTGTCTTATTTGATACGGGTGCCGATAGAAGCTTTGTGTCTACTGCATTTAGCTCCCAAATTGATATCACACCATCTACCTTAGATTATTATTATGATGTTGAACTGGCTGACGGGAGAATAATTAGGTTAAACGCTATCATTCAGGGTTGTACATTAAATCTCTTAAATAACCCATTCAACATAGACTTAATGCCCATAAAACTTGGTAGTCTCGACGTTATAATCGGTATGGATTGGTTGGCAAAGTACCAAGCTGTCATTGTTTGTGCCAAGAAAATCGTTCGTATTCCCTGAGGAAATGAAACGTTGATTGTTCGTGGAGACGGAAGCGACCGTGGAAAAAAGACTCATTTGAACATCATATCGTGCACTAAAACATAGAAGTACATGCTAAAAGGATGTCCTATCTTTTTGGCACATGTTACTACAAAGGAGACTGAAGACAAGTCAGAGAAGAAGCAACTTGAGGACGTACCGATCGTTCAAAATTTTCCTGAAGTATTTCCTGAAGAATTGTCGGGTCTCCTTCTGACTCGACAGGTGGAATTCCAAATCGATTTGATACCTAGTGTTGCACCTGTAGCACGGGCACCTTATTGATTGGCCCCGTTCGAAATGAAAGAATTGTCAGACCAACTCCAAGAACTTTCTGACAAGGGCTTCATAAGACCCAGTTCCTCACCTTGGGGAGCTCTGGTCTTGTTTGTAAAGAAGAAGGATGGATCGTTTCAAATGTGCATCGACTACCAAGAGCTGAACAAGCTAACGGTGAAGAATCGTTATACACTCCCAAGGATAGACGATTTATTTGATCAACTACAAGGATCCAGTGTTTATTCTAAGATAGACTTGAGATCAGGTTATCACCAGCTTCGGGTACGGGAAGAAGATATTCCAAAGACGACATTCAGAACTCGATATGGTCATTATGAGTTCCAAGTTATGCCATTTGGCTTGACGAACGCACCAGCGGTATTTATGGATCTCTTAAATCGGATGTGCAAGCCATATTTGGATAAGTTTATGATTGTCTTTATTGACGATATCCTTATCTATTCAAAGGACAAGAAGGAACATGAAGAACATCTTAAGGCAATTCTGGAATTGCTTAAGAAAGAGGAGTTGTACGTTAGATTCTCTAAATGCGAATTTTAGATTCCCAAGGTATAATTTCTCGGCCACGTGATTGATAGTCAAGGCATTCACATGGATCCCGCTAAGATTGATCCATAAAAGATTAGGCATCTCCTAAGACACCGACAGAGATTCGTCAATTTTTAGGTCTTGCTGGGTATTACCGATGATTCATCGAAGGATTTTTGAAGATCGCCAAGTCAATGACCAAGCTTACTCAGAAAGGAGTTAAGTTTGATTGGGGTGACAAGCAAGAAGCAGCGTTTCAATTGATTAAGCAGAAGTTGTGTAGTGCACCAATTCTGGCTTTACCTGAAGGAAGCAAAGATTTTATCATATACTGCAATGCTTCGATCAAAGGTTTGAGCGCTGTGTTGATGCAAAAAGAGAAGGTGATTGCTTATGCATCACGCTAATTGAAGATTCATGAGAAGAACTATACGACTCATGATTTGGAACTTGGTGCAGTGGTGTTTGCTTTAAAAATCTAGAGACACTATCTGTATGGAACCAAGTGTATGGTGTTCACAGATCACAAGAGTTTGCAACACATTCTTGATCAAAAGGAATTGAACATGAGGTAACGTCGTTGGTTAGAGTTGCTCAGCGATTAAGATTGTGAAATACGTTACCACCCGGGGAAAGCAAACGTAGTGGCCGATGCATTAAGCCGTAAAGAACGGAATAAGAGCATTAAGAGTTCGACTGCCTTAGTCATGACTATGGTTTGACCTTCTTAAGAAAATCTTGATGCTTGACTGAAGCATGGAAACAGTGATCATCAAGAACGATGATGTTGCGAGGTAAGTTGATTGAAAAATTTATGGGATCCAGAGAAACTTAGAACTAAAAAAGTTGGACAGTGCGTGGATGGAACCTTATGCTAATTGACAATGTTGGTTTAATGTTTATGGGATTTTGAGGATTGTGATCATGCACGAGTTCCACAAGTCAAAATACTCTATCCATCCGGGTTTTGCACAATATAATACCAGGACATGACAGAAGCTATATTGGTGGCCCCAATATGATGGCGAAATCGCCACCTATGTTAGCAAATGCTTGACTTGTGCTAAGGTCAAGGCTAAACACCAAAGGCCATCGGGTTTGTTGGTTCAATCCGAGATACCTCAATGGAAGTGGGATAATATCATAATGGATTTTATCATGAAGCTTCCTAAGTCGTCACAAGGTTATGACACCATTTGGGTGATTGTTGACCGACTTACTAAATCCGCAATCTTTGTACCATTGAGGGAAAACTGATCAATGGAGAAAATTAGTTGAGAATGTACGGAAGGAAGTAGTCATGAGGCATGTAATACCTGTCTCTAACTCATTTGTGGATCGCGACCTAGAGTTCGCATTAACTTTCTGGAGGTCTTTAGACGGCCTTAGTACGAATTTAGATATGAGTACTGCATATCATCCACAAACTGACAAACAAAGCGAGAGGACTATTCAAACTCTCGAGGATATGTTACGTGCTTGTGTGATTGACTTTGGAAAGGGTTGGGTTAACCATTTTCCGTTAATCGAGTTTTCATATAATAATAGATATCATGCTAGCATTAAGGCTGCACCGTTTGAAGCACCTTACGGTCAAAAGTGTCGTTCACATGTTTGTTGGGCCGAGGTTGGAAAGTTCAACTCGAGGCTATTAGAAATAGTTTTAAGAGACGATTGAGAAAATCATTCAGATCAAGCAAAGAATTCAAGCCTGCAGTGATCGAACAAGAGTTATGCGTTTTAAAGCCGTAAGCGATGAATTTCAGTGGAGATAGAGTTATGCTCAAAGTTTCGCCTTGGAAAGGAGTAGTACGTTTTGGCAAACGGGGGAAGCTAAACCCTAGATATGTTGGACCTTTTTATAGTGTTAGAAAAGGTTGGATCCGTTTCTTACAAGCTTGAGCTTCCTTAAGAGCTGAGCAGGGTCCACAATCGTTTCATGTATCCAACCTGAAGCCGAGTGCTATCGTGCTCGCCATCGCTAAGAGTGTAATGATATGCAACATTTTTAAGGACTAGATAAGAGAAAATTTAAGAAAAGATTTAGTGTTGTATGGAGAAATAGAGGATAAGATTTTGGTATTTAAAAGGAGGGGTGACCGTTGGAGTCACTATTCATGACCGTTTGGGTCACTGTTTACGTATAAAAAAAATTACACACACCTCTTCAAAGAAACCGCATCGTCGTCAAGTGTCGTGTCTTAAGCCTTAAGGACAAGGGTCATTTAACGAGGGAAGACTATAACACCCCGTGTTTTCAGGTCATTTACGACGTCATTTAATTCATTATTTATTTTTAGTCTCGTACGCGTTTGCTTTTAATTTTAATCGTTAAGTTAAATCGCGTAAGCTAAAAATTATCATTCAATGTAAATGGGCATCAAACAATTAAATGTTTACATCAAGCAAGTGTTAGATGATTATTAAGAGGATAATTATTAACTTTTTAGATTTTATTTTTATTGGTTACGTAAAGTGTTTACGTTTTGCGATAAAATACGTTTAGGCATACCCGAAACCACCAAAACGTTTCTACGCTTCAACAAATACCCATTTTTATACCCAATACCTAAATTTTTATAAAAATGCACCTATATTTATCATATAGGCCGAATTTTACCTAAGAGAAACAAACCAAGACTTACACTTTACTAGTTTATACTTTTACATTAAACCTTTTACATTTAAACTTCATGTAACACTTCAATACTTCTATAAAATATCTAAGATATCAAAATTTCTCATGTACTCCATGCCTCCCCTAATTTTCGGATAGGAAAGTAGTCCCAAGGGGACAAGAAGCTAACAATCAACCAACTTGGTCTTTGTACAACATATGATCATTAAACCTTGAAGACTTTTACTAGTCTTAAACAATATCTTCCTAGAAATCCTCTTTGTGTCCAAGACTTTCCTATGACCACTTGACTAGTCTTATGAGTATATAAGGCTTGCACTAGTGGAAGTAACACACACACTCTTCATTTGTATAAGGAAAACTTCACCATATCTCTCTCTTGCTCTCTCAAACCCACGGCTTAACACAAACACACTACCAAATCCATACAAAAATTATTTACAATATTTACAAGTATTTCTACATCATATCTAAGATAACCTGAGGTGTTTAGAAGGTTTGGTTTGGGGTTTACAAGTGTTAAAGCAAGGAAGGTTTGAAATTAGGGTTTACTTGGATTTAGGGTTTTCAAGGTGTTGAAAGATAGGGTTTGTTTGCTAAACAAGGGTTTAGGCATTGTTGTTCATCATCTTACTCCATATCAAGGTTATCTAGAAACTCTACATCTTTTATTTCCATGATTTTATGTGTTTATAACTTCTATATAGTAATTCACCATCTAGGTTTCATAATAAGATGTAAAATAGTTTTACCTCTTGTTCATTGTTTAAAATACTTTCAAATGAGAATTATTGATGTTATTATCTTTTCATAAAGCTAGTAAATATATATTTCAAGTATTGATTTATATATAGAAAGTATATGTAAACTAATGGTATAAAAGTACATATCAAAGTTTATAAATAAAATAAGTACGTAGACATATGGATCTTGTGAGCTTGGACAATCTTTGGAAAAATCATGGACTAGAGACCCTAAGAATGTAATACATGTGAAGTTAAGTGTTGTAATAGACTTGTAACAAAGTTACTAAACCTAAAGGTTACAAAAACAAGTTTAATCATATTTTTAACACATTTATCAAAACAATCTGTTTAAATTCGAAATAAAAAGTATTTATTTTTTATTTTTTTAAAATAATATATCTCATGAGGATTCCAAAAAGGTAAGAAACATGAAAAACTGATTTATAACAAAGGAGATAAATAATTTACAAGTTATATGATAATAAACAAGTTTATAAAAGAAATTTTATAAAAACTATTTGATTTTCATATCTGATATAAATGGTTGATTATTTTTCATAAAAAGTACATATTTTTAGGATTCCAAAACAATAAGAATCATAATTTTAAGATCAATAACGAAGGAGTTATGAATTTTGTAAGTTTACGATAATAAATACTTTTATAAACGTTACTGTTCACATCAGATATATTTATTTTGAAAACATCCTTAATTAGATAGAACTATTAATTACGAAGACGTGCTCGAAAGAATCACTAAAAATGGAGTTAAAACGAATAAAATACGACATTTACGAGTTTACGACGACTAGTTTTATAAAAGTATATGAACAGTAAAAAGCACTGTTCACCAGAGGACTTAAAATATGAAAATATAATATTTTGATAACTCGTCTTAATACGAAAGCGTAGACATAATAAACGTAAGAAACGGACTTAAAACGATAAAGTTACGCCGTTTTCACTAAAGAGATATTTATAAACGTTTTTACTTTATAAATGAAATTTCACAAATACAATTAGATGGTGATGTAGCTATATTGAATTATATATGGTGTTAGTTAATCAAAATGCTTAGTACTTATACGACCGATATTGGATTAGGTTGCATTCGGTCATTATCGTGACGCATTTTCTGTGATATACTTGTTATCATACACACAAGGTGAGCTCATAGCCCCACGTTTTACATTTACAATGATTTACAAGTTTTGGGGTGAGAAACATATGCATGTTTTACAATTAAACGCAAGTGGACATTTTACTTTACGATTACGTGTTTGCCTAAGTAGCGATAACCCTCTAAGCCCATTATCATGAACTGTCAATTACTTGTTGTGAGCGTGAATGTTATAAATAGACGTATTTGAGATTGACATCCCCGTTTAGGTGAGTCATGCTCACTGTTCTGGTATGTCGGACAACGAACGTATACCATGTCGGACATAGGATGTTGCGGGTTAGAGCATCATCACGGGCAATGTTGGCAATTTATATTGCAATTCATACATGTCGAGCTTCAATGTCATGAGCTTAGGAAAATGTAATCACATTATATGATGTTTGCATGTGTTGCATTATCATGGGGAAATCTTGCGGTCCTACACTATACATTTTACAAACCTATGAATTCACCAACATTATTGTTGACGTTTTAAGCAATGTTTTCTCAGGAGATCAATGAGGTACAAGATAAGGGATACATTGGTGGTCGTTATTTTGGAAGTCGTTTGCATAAAAGATTTGGTTGCATTACATTTTGGGGAAACATTTGTTATGGACTAGAATCTTTGTATTTTGAACATCGAACAAGTAAATCTTCGGGCTTATGTAACAAATAATTTCTTATATCCAATGTATCGGTTTTAAACGACTTTTAAATGGTCGTTCTAATATATATCTTGTGCTATTGATCTATGAAGTACCACCCCTAGACCCATATTCCGCTGCGACCCAATTTGGGGGTGTTACAATAACTTTTATAAAAACACTTTTATATATTTAATTATCATAATCTTGTAAATATCATAACTTCTTTGTTATAGCTCGGTTTTTCAAGTTCTTTATATGCTTGCAATCCTCATAATATGTACTATTTAAATTAGTAGGTGTTATAATTTTATAAAATTCAAATTCACAGAATAATTAAAATAGTCCGCATATATATAATAAAGTGTATAAACTAGTTTTATAAGTCATTACTTGATTCAATTTTTACAAGTCCTCTACATTAGTTTATACCAAATGCCTTACATATTTTGGGTCTTCATATTCATGTCTATCATTCTTGTCTAACTAAAGTCTCCTCATAATAATTTACATATAAACTTTATAATAAACTTATTAATAATTAATTTATCCATGAACTTTATAAATTAATCCACACTTATATAAAGTATGTACATGCATTTTAAACATCATTTCACCATAGATACTTATATATTCGAATCATAAACAAGCTCATTATATTTTATAAATCCACAAAACAAACCCTAGATGGCGATTAACAAATATAACATGATATAAAATATGAAATTGAATAATTAGAAAGATTAGGGTTTATGTTTAGACCTCAATGAAGATGTATGAAGATGATACCCAAATCAACTACAAGTAATTATCCCTAAATACTTCCAAGAAAACCCTAATTTTCTTATGAAAACTCTAATTTCTTCTTGATATAAACCCTTGCTAAAACAATATCCAAGCTTTCTAACCACCTTGATATACCTTAGATGTTATACCTAAGAAAACTTGTATGCTTGTAATCTTTGTAAAAATAAAACTATGGAAGCCCTAAAAATTATATATGAGCCGTGGGTTATAGAAGGGAAAACAAGAGAGATTTAATTAATTTTGCTAGTTGAGAAAGTGTAAGTATGAGTCTTACATGATACACCCTTTAATACTAGAGGTATTAGTCAAACCCACTAGAAAAACCATGTTTAAGAGATGGTAAGAGTACAAGTGTGTAAGGTGATCTCCTCCTTTCTAGGAGGAGAGTTTAAACATGTGTTTTATTATTGGAATTGAAATTTGAAATGGGTTTGTGTTTTATTACTAGTGTATCCGGCCCTATGTGGTTTAATAGCATAAGAATGATTAAAATTTTAGGTATTGGGTATAATAGTGGGTATTTGTTTGAGTATAGAAAGGTATTGGTGCCTTTGTGTATGACTAAATGTATTTTATTGCGAAACATAAACGTTTTACGTAACCGATAAAAATAAAATATGAAAAGTTATAAATTATCCTCGTAATAATTATATAACACTGGCTTGACGTAAACTTTTATTTGTTTGATGTCCGTTTACGTTGAATGTTGATTTTTAGTTTGCGTAATTTAACCAAACGATGAAAATTAAAAGCAAACGCGTAAAACCCTAAAAATAAATAATGGAAAGTATTGAGTCGTAAAAGGACCTAAAATAACGGATTGTTATAGCCAATGTATGCCGAATACTTTAAGAAGAGATCTCCTGAGGTGTCCATCAATTTTGCTGCATAATATTTCATAATAATGACAATTCACCTTCTACAACTTTAATTATTGTTGAAGAACAGAAGGCTCCTCCCATTGTAACTACATTTGAAAAACAAATTTCTCTAATATCCTTGCATGATGTTGATGAATTAAATCAAGAAGACTCTGCAAAATTTGATGGTAATACGTTATTAACTCCATATGATGCTTCAAACATTGATGAAGCTGAGTCATCAACAATGGCTTTAGACCTATGAAACATGCATGAGTTCCACCAAGTACAACCCTTAAAACATATTTAGACAAATGCTAATCCTTTAGAAAAAGTAATTGGTGACCCATCCAAACCTGTGATGACTCGAAAAAGACTTTAAACCGATCCTGAAGTATGTATGTATGCATTAACCGTCAGTACCTTTGAGCCAAAGAACATCAAAGAAGCTATGTTAGATCAAAGCTAGATAGAATCAATGCAAGATGAGTTACATCAATTCGAAAGACTAGACGTATGGGAATTAGTTCCTGGACCAGATGGAAAGAATATAATTGCTATCAAATGGCTCTGGAAGAATAAAAGTGATGCAGGAAATATTGTCATTCGAAACAAATCTCGTCTTGTTGTGAAGGGTTACAAGCAGGAAGAAGAGATAGATTTTGAGGAATCCTTGCTCCTATTGCTCGTCTTGAAGCCGTTCAGATGTTTGTTACTTTTACTGCTCATTTAAACATCACAATCTTTCAGATGGATGTTAAGACTGCATTTTTCAATGGTCCATTGAAAGAGGAAGTTTATGTTAGGCAACCTGATGGATTTGTCAATCCAGACTATCTAGACCATGTCTACAGGTTAAAGAAAGCCCTCTACGGTCTCAAACAAGCTCCACGAGCATGGTATGACAAACTGTCTTGATTCCTGATTGAACACTATTTTACTAAAGTTATTGTTGACCTGAATTTGTTTACGCAACGTCATGGGGTACACATACTACTTGTTCAAGCATATGTCAATGACATCATTTTTGGGTCTACAAATCTAGGTTTTTCAAAACGATTTTCAAATCTTATGAAAAGTAACTTTGAAATGTCTATGATGTGTGAACTAAAGTTCTTTCTTAGACTTCAAGTTCATCAATCACCCCGTAGCATATTCATTAGTCAGTCACAATACGTTGAGCTTTTAATGAAACATAGTATGGATGAATGTGTCTCCATGAGCACATCTATGGCCACTGAGAGACTGGATGCAGATTTACAAGGTACTCCTACTGATCAAACGAATTATCGTCGAATTATTAGAGGTCTCATGTATCTAATAGCCAATCGACCAGATATTGCTTTTGCCACCGTTGTTTGTGCTCGTTATCAAGCACGTCCTATAGTCAAACACCTCAAAGAGGTTAAGAGGATCTTTTGGTACCTAAGACAGTCTTATAACATGGGCCTATGGTATTCGAAGGATTATGGGTTTGAACTAATTTCATATTCAGATGCAGACCATGAATGATGTAAATACGATTGCAAAAGCACTTCAGGGGGCATACAATTTCTAGGTGAAAAGCTTATGTTCTAAAAAGCAAGATTGTAATGTGATGTCTACAGCTGAAGCTGAATATGTATCATTGTCTGCGTGCTGTACACAATTCATTTAGATGTGAACACAACTACTGGACTATGGATACAAATACAACAAAATATCGATGTATTGCGATTCAAAGAGTGCTATTGCAATCTTATGTAATCCGGGTTAGCATTCGCGTACAAAACACATAAACATCCGGTATCATTTTATTAAAGAATACGTTGAAAAGGGTACGGTGAAATTATACTTTGTCAGAACTGAATACCAACTTGCGGATCTGTTTACTAAAGCTCTTCCTAAAGAACGCTTTAAGTACTTAGTTCATTGCATTGGTATGAGATGTATGACTCCAACACTGTTGGAAAGTCTGACAAAGTTATCTTCTTGAAAAAGATCATACATCACACTTGTAAATAAATTTTTCAAAAACAAAATATAAAATTAAAAAATACAAAAACTCAAAAAGATTTCATTGATGTTTTTTTTTCAAAAATAAAAATCAAATACAAAAAGAAAATACTGTAAAAGGACAAAAATATAATTTAATCAAAACCACATGTCTTCTCATTCCAATCAGATTCATGATTTGATATTTTTCTCATAATTGCTTTCACTGTTAATATGCGATCATGATCTGAGGGGGAGTTATTTTGATACACAAATGAGTTATCATTATCAAAACATGTGTTTTTGTAAAGCTCAGTCACATACATCATCCTGGATTCTGATTAAAAATTCACATTTTTTTCAAAATCCAATAAAAACAATGATCTCTCGAATAAATTAATTAATTGGTATATTTTCGAGGGGGAGTTTTTCATTTTTTTGTGAAATATTAGACAAAGGAAAAATTCCATTATCAGACTAACTGTGCAAAGGGATCATACTCCAAGGGGGAGTTTTTGAAATTTTTTGTTAAAAAATTCGGTATCAAATTTGGCTAAAATTGTCATCTCTTAAAACTTAATTTCGGTAGGATAAACTCCAAGGACTGAAAGTGACAATTCTCAAACATTCAAACTCGGTCGGTATAAATAGAAAAAATAATTTCATTTCTTATTTTTTATATTTTCCGAGTTTGATATCGAAAAGGAAGAGAAAACAAGTTTTTGACACGATCGTGATTTTGAGTTCATACCAACGTCCACAACCTTTTTCTCTTCTCAAATGTAAGTGAGGGGAAATTAGTCTTAATAATGTTCTTGAGATCGAATTTAAATTCGATAACAATTAGGGTTTCCAAAATTGGGGGTTTTGAAAATTAATGATAGAATAAGGCTTAGATATGGTATAGATATAGTTTGTGCATGATTAATTGTAATAAATGTTGTTTAAAATCCACAAATATGATAACAAGTTAAAATTCGGAAGTATTCAAAGTTTGTCGAAATTGATATTATCTTGAATGTTTGACTAATCTTGGTCAAAATGGACTCATTCTAGCTTAAAACGAATAAGAAGATTGAATTTGTTGTAAAAATTGGACGAGCAACCTATTTTTGACAAACCAAAATTGAAAAGGGTCAAATTCGAAAGAGTCAAACCTGAAAAGGTCAAATTTCAGAAAAGTCAAAATTCAATTTCAGAAGTGTCGAATTTGTTGATAAATGCATAATTTTTTTTTGGGGGGGAGGGGCTTACTAGATTTAGTATGTGTTAATGATATATGTCTAAATGTGTTACCTAAAGCTTGAATGTTTGTAAATAATTAGATCAGTATCTCATGTGAGTTGAATTTCAAACGTTTGTGTAAAAGTACTTCAAAATTGAACAATAATTGATCAAGTTTTGATGAATTTTATACCTCATGTCAAATATGTCTATTCTTAATTATTTAAGTGGTCTAAGTCATGTCCGGTTACGACCATTTTCTGCATTGAATAGAATGAGAAGTGAGTGATTTAGTGGCCATTCAGTTGTTGATTTAGATGTGTTTGTTTACATGGTATAATATTAATTACAAGAAACAACATTGAAGAATTTGAAAATAACTTGAGTCTGATAATTTAATTCTCAATTGTTTAAGTGGTCTAAGTCATGTCTAGTTTTGACCGTTTTCTGCAATGAATAGAATGAGGAGTGAGTGACTTAGTGACCATCCAGTTGTTGAATTGAGTTTGACTGATTCTATGTTATCAAATACAACTTATTTTGCACAAATGATTTTTGAATCAGTTCTCAAATTTCTATATTGTGTCCAAAATGGTACTCTTTCACAAAATGTTTTAAGAATATGAACGATATCTTTAAATTTCTCAAATTTAAGTGTTATTCAAAATCAGAGAGTATCTTCATCATTCTTGAAAGAGTATCATTTCACAAAGAATTTCTGGTGAGAATATTCTAAACAGAAAGAGACAAAAACTATACGCGAAAAAGCAAATCTAAATTGTGTTCGAAAAATAATTGTCAGAACACACTAAAAGAAAAATACGAATAAAGCGTATGGCATGTGCTATAAAAAGCAAGAATAAGCACATGAGAAACAAACTGATCAAAAATATGTTCAAAAAGAATTGCCTGAACATATAAAACAGACATAGCGGAATGAGATAAAAAATGTTATATAAATTGTTTGTTATCTAATATCTTGTCAACAATCATTCAGAAATCATCATGGCACAACCACAAAGACAAGTTGATGTTCATCAAGATGAATTACGTCCACCCAGCAAACGATATGCTCTCAGGGATGCCAGCAAGAAGATTGATCTTGAGAATCCGTTGTGCCCAAATGAAAGCAAAATCCTGGTAAACATCCTTTAAAATCTTCCACTCAGATTCAGCATTGCTACTTCTTCATCTGTGTCATGGATATACTTGGGCCAGTTCTGGCATACTTTGAAAGAAGAAGGATCAAAGTATAAGCTCTCATTTGTATAAGACAGGAAAGAGCTCACTATGACTCTTGATGATTTCAGAATAATATTTTACTTGCCTCAAGCTACAGACAACAATCATGATCATTTTGTCCCTGCTCTAAAGTTCACAAAGATGGTTCTATTCTACCTTAACAATCTTGGTTTCAAACTGATCTCGTACAACTGTGGTAGACACTGTGCAAGATGTTTTCAAGATGTCTAACAACACGAGTTACTAGATATGATCAACCGCCTTTGCAGATCATGCAGATGTTGTACTGCTTTGACAACAATATATATGTTGACTATGCTGACTTGCTTTGGGAAGGATTTCACTACTCGTTTGAACATCCAACAACACTGATTCCTTATCCCTGATTCACAAAGCTTATAGTAAGTCATTACATGACTGCATTCCCTGAGATCTCGAAAAGAGCTCGTGTTAAGTATCACAATTTAGAAGATGACAAGATGGTTAAAAGCATATTTCATTTAGGGAAGAATAAGTCATGAGTTGTTCATTCCGAGTTGGATGATAACCAATGAGATGAAGCTCACGAAGAATTATTAGATGTATGTTGCAGTGTTCGGAGTAAATGTTCCTACGACTCAGTCACAGCCGATTGAGTCTACCCAGGGAACGCATAGGACAACTAGCTCTCCTAGGACAACTAACCCTGATGTAGCTGGAGGAGAATCAAGTGCTTTACAAAAGTTTACTGCTATTAGACTTCGTATTCCACCAAGACGATCAACACGACTTACTCCAACAACACCAATTCCAACTATTGATGAGGCTGAAGATATAATCTTACAAGATACAATTCAACTAAGTCTTACAGAGCAGAAAAGTCGTGAAGAGCTTAAAGCTAAGCAAAATAAGGAAAAAGTTAAAGAGCACTTGATGGCAGAGGAGATTGAGAAACTAGTTGAAGGAACAGAGAATGTAGAAGAACATGAGGTTGATAGTTCTATCCTTAGGAAAAATGATAAACAAAATGATCCTGGCACTAGGTTAGAGCCTAAGAGTAATAAGGAAAGTCTAGAGGTGGAGAATACTGTTGCTATACAACATGTAAACATTAATGAAGAGGAGGAAGAGACAGAAGAGAATGATTATGAGTTGAAAATAAAGGAAAAGGGGAAGGATGTAGAGGAGACTAGGAGTACACCATCCCCCACAACAATTAGATCCCCTAGGATTCATTCTACTCTTATATCCCCGGATACTAAGAAACTCTAGGAATTGACGGTAAATGATCCAGCACTGATAACGCCCAAATTATACATGTTTTCTATGGCATTATTTGTATATATTTTATCATTTCTCATAAACTTTCAATACTTAATAGTCTAAATTGCTTGTAGGTTCCCTCGAAGACACTACTAAGTAAAACTCAAGAAATTACGTACTTTGAAAGACAAATACAAAGAGAAGAAAAGATTTCAAGCTAAAAGTACAAGATGTGCGTCGCACTCTACTATTGTGCGCTGCACTTACCTATATAGCCGAAAACCGCCGCACTTACACCTAAGTGTGCCGCACTTTCCATCTGATAAGAAGAAATAAATGAAGACTTTAATGCAAATGCATTAACACACTAAGAACACCGCACATATTACCTAGTACGTCGCACTTCTTCAATCAGCATTTAATACTATCGCATTTAATCACCAAGTGCGGCGCACAATTTCTTGTGTGCGCCGCACTTTTCACCCAAATTCAGCCTAAAAATAGAGGACAAAATTTCACTTTTAGTTCATTCCTACCACTCCTCTCTCATTCTACAAATCTTGTTCTTTACACACACACACCAATCCTTTTGTCCCTCATCCATAAAAAGACCAAAAAATACCAGTACCTTTGAAGAATAAAGATCTAACGATCAAGAACGAAGACGGTTGTCAACTTAGTTATTGAAATAATGGAAGTTTATGTTAAGTCTACTTTTGTTATGAACTCCTTAGCCATGAGAGGCTAAATCTCTCATGACTACTCGATGATGTTATGATAATGAATAAGTGTTTGGTATGATCTTGATCTTTTTAATCTCAAGCTTATGTTGCGATCCTATTATATCTTATCTTGCCAGTTTTGCTTATCAACTTGAATTATATAATCATATCGGTATAGGTCAAAAGACCTGTTATGATCTATGTGGTTTTAAAGATTTGTCTACGGTCTTTATCGTTTGTGCCGAGAAATCCACATTCGTAAATTGATAAACAAATAAGATTTGATATACTAGTAACTGAACTATTTGAGTGGCACATTTAGTCTGGTTAACTAAATATAAGTCTTGGGTTAAACAAGTTAGTTTGTGAAAACATTTTCTGACGAGAAGTCCTTTTTATAAATTAATGCCCCATCTTTGACGTCAAATCATTTCCAACACTTATAAGTTATTTTGAACTATTCGAGTGGTCATCCTTATTATCATTGGTAAAAATTAAAGTTACTTTTAAAAAATTTAAAGTCAAATTTCTTTCTGATTATTTGAACACTACTCAAATCCCTGTGGAACGACCAGGTCTTACCTAAAAAGATTATATTACATACGTGAGTTATACTTTTACCCGTGTGTTTCCATATAATTATCCGGTATTTTCAGTCTTATAAATTTAAAGCTTTTGAAACATATCAAAGTTTTTGGCGCCGTTGCTAGGGATTTTTAAGCTGTTCTATAGTCAACTCTAGAAAATTATTTTAACTCCTCCTCTTTTTGAAAAAAAAGAAAATCGCCGTACAGTTTTCTGGGAAACTAACCCCAACCAAATTCTCCCTTGGATGCATACACGTGCTTCCAATTCTGAACTTGTTGAACCATTACCTGAACCTGAACGTACTCTGAATCAAAGACTTCGTCGACGAAACAGGAGAGTTCCTTTTAATCAAAGAAACAACCCACCTCAAAACCCGAGAGTTGTCTATCCGCCAATTCTCGACATCAACCACTTCCGTCAATTTCTCGTGATTCTTGAAAATCTTTATCCAATGGATGATGAACCCATGTGGGCTGCTGACCATGTTGTCGAACCAAATCTCAGTTCTGGAATCACTATTCTTGAAACCGCGAATGAATTTGCTATTAAAGGTAACCACTTGACTCTTGTCAAAGGAAACTAATTTGATAGCAGAACAAAAACCGATCCTCATAAACACATTCACGAATTTCTCAAAATCTGCGATATGTTCAAATACAGAGACACCGAAAATGAAGCCGTTCGCCTAATGATGTTTCTCCTATCACTAACCGGAGAAGCAAAAACATGGCTAGACGAACTCAACGAAGGAACTATCGACACTTAGGATGAACTTCAAACCGCTTTCATTAGCCGATTCTTTTCCCCAGCTCTTTTTGACTGACTCCTAGGAGAAATCTGAGCTTTCTCTTAACACAAAAATGAATCTTTAACCGATGCTTGGCTTTGTATGAAGGAAATGCTCCAAAACTACCAGGGTCAGAATTTGTCCAAAGGCAATATTATCAAAATCTTCTATCACGATCTCAGCGAAATAACCCAAGAAGTTCTTAATGTGGCAGCCGGTGGTATTTTCCTCTATAAAATACCAAATCAAGCTTATCAACTTCTCGAAGATAAAGTCTTACTCAAGCTCGACTGGGCTAAAAATCAAAAAACCAAATCAACTCTTAAGAAAACCGTTGCTTTAGCCGATAGAGGCAGCAGTAATTCTGATACTAACAAAATTATGGCCCGAATGGATGCCATGACCCTGAAAATGGATACTCAGTACAAAGAACTCCAGTCCAAAGCTAAAAAACTAAACCCGATCTTGATGAAGATGAAATACCCATGTCTCATGAAGAAGAGGCTAAATTCATGCAAACTTTTCATAAGACTCGTTTTTACTATGATTACCGCGATCGAGACTCAAATCGCGATAATTGGCGTTCAAACGAATGAAGTAGTTACAACCGAGACAATTATCGATCCAATACCGATAACAAACCTTATGATCTTCAAAAACAATTGAACGATTTCATGAAATCTTAGCAAACAACCAATACTGTCATCAAAGAAACATTTATGGACCTTAAAACCCAATTCAAAACCATAGCCAAAAATCACTAAGCCTCAATCTAGAATCTTGAAACTAAGTTCGACAGACTTGCTGAAAAGCAGTCTGGTCGACCTTCTGGATCTCTTCCAAGTAACACTCAACCAAACCCAAAAAAACACAACTCCAAGACCTATCAACCATCGCAATCTCGTAATGAGCATGTGAATGTCGTATTTACAAGAAGTGGTAAATCCTATAACCAACCAGTTAACCCAAATAACCAACAAGACAATTCTGAAACCCCTATCAATTTTGATAGTAATGATGAAGAAGACGAACCTACACCACAACCAAAAACTTAAAATCCAAAACAAACCAAAGAAACTCCATTGCCTAACCATATAAACCAAAAATTCCATATCCTCAACGCCTAAGGAAAGAAAAAATAGAGGCCTAATATGGAAAATTTCTCGACATAATCCGCTCCATCCGAATCAACGTACCTCTTATCAATGTCTTAGCTGGAATGCCTAATTACGGAAAATTTCTCAAAGAGCTAATAAGCAGCAACCACAAGATCGAACAAATTTATGCCGCTTTCTTAAGCGATGAAAGTTTAGCAATGATCCAAAATAAAGTTCCACCAAAACTAGGAGACCCCGAAAGTTTTCTTATTCTATGCAATTTTAACAAAACTTCTCTTGCAATGCCTTAGCTGACCTTGGTGCTAGCATTAACCTTATGCCATATTCATTATACGCAAAACTATCTCTTGAAACTCTTAAACCTACCAAAATGAGCGTAAGATTAGCCGATAGATCATTCTAACACCCTGTTGAAATAGCTAAAAATATGCTTGTTGAAGTTGGTAAATTTACCTTTCTTGCTGATTTTGTCATTCTTGAAATGGAAGAAGATAGTAAAGTTCCCCTCATTCTGGGATAACTATTTCTTCATACTGCTAATGCAGTTATTCGAGTTAAACATAAACAACTCAACCTTGGAGTTAGAATTGAACGAATGATTTTTCATATCGATTCCGCAATGAAGCATTCTTATTCGAACGATGATACTCATTTCATTATCGATGTTATCGATGAAATCCTAGAAGAAGACTTCGATGCTCTTCTAAATGAAGGTAGTAAAATCCTCCATTCTATTAAAGAAACTCTTATCGAAAAAGAAATCTTTGTTGAATTCGATGAATTCATGGCAATGACTTCCAATGAAAACTCTAACTCTAAATCCGATACCGAAAAACTACCATTCCAGAAAATCACAATCAATACAGATTATAAAATCAAAACATCTCTCGAAGAACCTCCTACGGATCTTGCACTTAAACCTCTTCCTGATAATCTAGAATATGTATTCCTGGAAGAACCTTCTTTTCTTCCCGTTATCATATCATCTCAGCTTTCCTAAGAAAAGAAAAACAAACTTGTATCCGTCCTTAAAAAGCATAAGCAAGCTTTTGCTTAGAAAACAAAAAATATTCTTGGTATCTGCCCATTATTCTGTAAACACAAGATACAACTTCTGGATGACAAGAAACCAGTTGTCTAAAAACAGAGAAGGTTAAACCCAAACATGCAAGAAGTTGTTAAAAAAATCGTGAAACTCTTGGATACCGGTATTATATATCCTATTGCTGATAGTCCTTGGGTTAGTCATATTCACTGTGTACCAAAAAAGGGTGGATTTATAGTTGTAACAAATGAAAATGATAAACTTGTTCCAACAAGAACCATTACGGGTTGGCGATTATGCATCAATTATCGTAAACTCAATGAAGGAACCGCAAAATATCAATTCCCTTTGCCATTTATAGATCAAATGTTAGAAAGACTCGCAGGGAATAAATACTTCTGTTTCCTCGATGGTTTTTCTAGCTATTTTCAAATTCCTATTGATCCTAATGATCAAGAGAAAACAACATTCACATGTCCTTTCGGAACATACGCTTATAGGAGAATGCCTTTCGGGTTATGTAATGCTCCTGCTACATTCCAAAGGTGCATGTTGGCAATATTTCATGATATGATCGAAGAATCCGACGAAGTATTCATGGATGATTTTTCTGTCTTCGGAAATTCATTTGACACGTGTCTAAACAACCTCGATAAAATGCTCCAACGTTGTAAAGATGCTCATCTTGTCCTAAATTAGGAAAAGTGTCACTTCATGGTTAAAGAAGGAATTGTGCTTGGACACAAAGTGTCTAGTGCAGGACTTGAAGTCGACAAAGCAAAAATCAACGTAATCTCAAAACTTCCACCCCCAACCAATATTAAAGGTATTAAAAGCTTTCTCAGACATGCCGGTTTTTACCGATGTTTCATTAAAAATTTCTCAAAAATCTTCAGACCTCTTACTAAGATGCTTGAAAAAGATATTCCATTCGAATTCGATGATGAATGTCAAAAAACATTTGAATTACTGAAGGAAAAACTCACATATGCTCCTGTGATCGTAAGCCCAAATTGGAATCTTCCGTTAGAACTTATGTGTGATGCAAGTGATTTCGCAGTAGGAGCCATTTTAGGCTAAAAAGATGGTAAAAATTTTCACCCAATCTAGTTCGCAAGTAAAACTTTTAATCCAGCTCAACAAAAATACACCGTAACCGAGAAAGAGCTTATGGATGTAGTTTTTGCATTCGACAAATTTAGATCTTATCTTATTCTCTCAAAAACTATTGTTCACACTGATCATTCAGCCCTAAGGCACTTATTCAAGAAGCAAGATGCTAAACCACGCCTTATTCGATGGATCTTACTTTTACAAGAATTCAACATAGAAATCAAAGACAGAAATGGAACATAAAATGTTGCAGCCGACCATTTGTCCCAAATTGAAAATGATGAAACAAGCGATGATAGTGAAGTCGACGAAAATTTTCCTAGAGAAACCTTGATGGAAATCAACACCAAAGATGAACCTTAGTTTGCAGACTTTGCAAACTATTTAGTCGGTGATATGATACCAAAAGGGATGACATACCAACAAAAGAATAAATTTTTCTCTAACCTCAAACACTACTTTTGGGAAGAGCCTTACCTTTTTAAAGTATGTTCTGACGGTATGATCAGGCGCTATATATCTAGACCATAATCTCGAACCATTTTAGATCAATGACACCACGAATCGACAGGTGGACATTATGGACCCAACATAACTGCTAAAAAAGTCCTTGACTCAGGATTTTACTGGCCGACAATAATCAAAGAAGCTCATACTCTAGTTCGCCTTTGCGAAGCGTGCCAAAAGACAAGAAATATATCAAAACGTGATGAGATGCCCTTAAACAACATTCAAGTATGTGAAATTTTTGACATATGGGGTATCGACTTTATGGGACCATTCCCGAAGTCATATAAGTTTGAATACATTCTAGTCGCTGTAGATTACGTATCTAAATGGGCCGAAGCTCAGGCTTTACCAACCAATGATGCCCGAGTAGTTGTCGCCTTCTTGAAAAAACTCTTCTGCCATTTCGGAATGCCCAAAGCTCTAATCAGCGATCGAGGAACTCACTTCTGCAACAAAATAATGGAAAAAACCATGAAAAGATATGGAGTTAATCACCGTTTCTCCACATCATATCATCCTCAGACTAGTGGTCAAGTTGAAAACACGAACAGAGCTCTTAAAAGAATTCTTGAAAAAACTGTTAAAGACAATCCTGCTATTTGGTCAAGAAAACTTGATGATGCTTTGTGGGCTTTTCGCACTGCCTACAAAACACCTACCGGTACCACACCCTACAAACTAATATATGGAAGGAACTGCCGCTTACCATTCGAAATTGAACACCCTGCATACTGGGCTTTGAAAAACTGTAACCCTGATCTTATCGCTGCTGGTGAGAAAAGAATGTTTTAGTTGCATGAGTTAGATGATCTTAGACACCAAACCTATGAAAACTCCCATTTATACAAGGCCAGAACCAAAGTCTGGCATGACAAAAAGTTAAGAATGAGAAAAGAATTCAAACAAGGAAATAAAGTCCTACTCTTTCACTCGAAGTACAAATTTAAACAACCGAAACTTAGATCTCGATGGTTAGGACCATATATAGTGAAATATCAATATCCATCCAGATATGTTAAACTCTATGGAAATGATGGAAAGACGTTTATAGTAAATGGTCATCGACTCAAACTATATTATGAAGAAGAAGATAATGACCCAGGGGATGCAGTAACTCCCTTTTTCCCAAAAGAATGACTCCTGAAGTATGAGTCCAGGTAACGACTCTCTAAAAATTAAGCGCTTCTCGGGAGGTAGCCCGTACTTCACTTAAGTGTGGAGGAGTCCCTCCTTAATTCTTCTACTAATATCCTTTATTTAGTTTTTTTTTAAATCAACAACAAAAATATTTTTTGTGTGTTTAGTTTTATGCATGTATTTTAGCTTAAGAATATGAAAAATTATGAAGTATGCTCAAGGATAGCTCTACTGCAACCATACATTTCTCTATGCCCCAGGAAGTAGCGTTTTCCTTAATTTTCCCTATTTTATCTCTATTATCTGTTATCACATTGAGGGAAATGTTCAACTTAAGTGTGGAGGGGAGCTAAATAGGAAAATTAATCATATCCCTCCATGTTTGCCTTGCTAAAAAAAAATTAAGATATATATATTATATAAAAAATTGCTCTTGGTCTGTTAAATCTATTGGATTGACATTATAGCTAGCACCAATAGTCCACTAAATTATGAGAATTTTAAACCTTTAGAATATTCGGGTATCCACCTTTGATACCCAAGATAATTGATGCCTTTAGCTTGTTCGAGTTAAGGTTTGAATGCAGTCATATGTGTCTATTTCGTCATTACGGATGTGTACGTATGGTCTTTGTCGCCTTTTCTGGAACATTGGTATTGGTTGATAATTATATTTGAGAGAGCCGGTAATTTAGAAGCTCTAGAACTTGTGCTTAATCATCATTTACTAGACCGAAGCCTAATCTACTGCATATTATGAATTCCGCAAGTCCCTGCGAGCACTCCCTTTAGTGCTAAGTTGCTGAAATCCCAAAGTTAAATGAAGAAGTTATGTGCCAAGCCTTAGTTATCATATTTAAAAAAAAGGTTATATGTGTGTTATAGTAGTTCAATGAAATAAAGGCTTATGTTTCGGCACGTGAAGATTGTATTCTCCCCAGTATCAAGTTTCACCATTCGATCAGGTTTATGTGTTAAGTACAAGCCTATAGTAGCTGTCTAGATTATGTCTGTGCAAATTGAGTGTCTCACTAATATATAAACCCTATTTGAGTGGCATGTGTGACTTGAGAACCAAACACTATTCCTATGCGAGGTGCTATGTTATATGTCTATGCCTGAAAAGTTACCTAATGTGCAATCTCTTATAAAATCCAATTTTCTCCACATCACAATAAATGATTTTATTTTCTCGCTTTGATTGCTTGAGGGCAAGCAATAAGCTAAGTGTGGAGGGATTTGATAACACCTAAATTATACATGTTTTCTATGGCGTTATTTGTATAATTTTTCTATTTTTCTGTTTAAACTTTTTGCATACTTAATAGTCTAAATTGCTTGCAGGTTCACTTGAAGACACTACTAACTAAAACTCAAGAAATTACGCACTTTGAAAGACAAATATAAGAGTTAAGTACATTTTTGGTCCTTGTGGTTTGTAGCAGATTTCACTTTTGGTCCAAAAATCAAAAAAGTTTTGCTTTTGGTCCGAATTTCAAGTTTCGTTTCACTTTTGGTCTGAATTTCACAGTTGGAAATGGACCGAATGGACCAAAAGTGAAACAAAACTTGAAATTCGAACCAAAAGTAAAACGTTTTTGAATTTTTGACCAAAAGTGAAATCTGCTACAACCACAAGGACCAAAAATGTACTTAACTCCAAATATAATTTCAAGCTAAAACTACAAGATGTGCGCCGCACTCCACTATTGTACGCCGCACTTACCTATATAGCCGAAAACCGCCGCACTTGTACCTAAGCGCGCCGCACTTTCCATCTGATGAGACGAAATAAATGAAGACTTTAATGCAAATGCATTAACACACTAAGTACGCCGCACATATTACCTAGTGTGCCGCACTTCTTCAATCAGCATTTAATACTATCGCATTTAATCACCAAGTGCGCCGCACAATTTCTTGTGTGCGCCGCACTTTTCACCCAAATTCAGCCTATAAATAGAGGATGAAATTTCACTTTCAAATCATTCCCCTCCCCTCTCCTCTTCATTCCTACAATCTTCTTCTCTTTACATTACAACACACAATCCTTTTGTCCCTCATCCATAAAAACACCAAAAAACACCACTACCTTTGAAGAATAAAGATCTAACGATCAAGAACGAAGACGGTTGTCAACTTAGTTATTGAAATAATGGAAGTTTATGTTAAGTCTACTTTTGTTATGAACTCCTTAGCCATGAGAGGCTAAATCTCTCATGACTACTCGATGATATTTATGAATAATGAATACAGTGTTTGGTATGATATTGATTCTTTAATCTCATGCTTATGTTGCGTTCATATTCATATATTATCCTTGTCTGTTTTGCTTATCAACTTGAATTATATAATCATATCGGTATAGGTCAAAAGACCCGTTATGATCTATGTGGTTTTAAAGATTTGTCCATGGTCTTTATCGTTTGTGCCAAGAAATCCACTTTTGTACATTGATAAACAAATAAGCTTTGATATACTAGTAACTGAATTATTTGAGTGTCACATTTGGTCTGGTTAACTAAATATAAGTCTTGGGTTAAACAAGTTAGTTTGTGAAAACGTTTTCTGACAAGAAGTCCTTTTTATAAATTAATGCCCCATCTTTGAGGTTAAATCATTTCCAACACTTATAAGTTATTTTGAACTATTCGAGTAGTCATCCTTATTATCATTGGTAAAAATTAAAGTTACTTTTAAAATTGTTAAAGTCTATTTTCTTTCTGATTATTTGAACACTACTCAAATCCCTGTGGAACGACCTGGTCTTACCTAAAAAATTATACTACATATGTGGGTTATACTTTTACCCGTGTGTTTCCATATAATTATCCAGTATTTTCAGTCTTATAAATTTAAATCTTTTGAAACACATCAATGTTTTTCCTACTTTACACAGGACCTCGTGAAAGAAAAATCTATGATTATTGATGGAGAATTTACAAATCTAGAGATCCTGAAGTGTTGGAGTCTTGAAACTTCAAAGTGGTTGTTTAACTTGTAATCTTGCTCAATAAAGCTACATGAAGTTCAAGTAAATATTTATTCTCTAGTACAACTTTTTTCGAAATTTGGTAAAACATGTAAAAAGAGAATCACACCTACGGGTCTCACTGAAGGGGAAAGGGGTTTTGAACAAACAAAGACATGTTACCTCATTGAGGTAATCCCATTTTTCAAAACAATCAAAGAACATTTTAAGGGAATTCAAACAGCTCTCATCAAAGAAATTAAAGAAATGAAAGAAGTTTTTGATCAAATGGAGGCTGAGGTGGACCAAAACGATGTAGATAAGAAGTGTGCTGAGATTGAAAGGAAAAATCTTCTCATTGAAAATGATAACCTTATTGTTGAATGCTTGTCCAAAGATGTTTTTTATACTGCAACAAATTTTATGCTTACTGTATCTAAATTCTCTGACATGCATGATGCCTACAGTGTTGCTCAAAAACATATTGTCAAACTTTAAGCTGAAAATTTAAATATGAAAAAGAAGATTCAAAATGATGATCATGATGAAATGATAAAACATTTTTACAAACTTGAGGTGGAACACTTAAATTTACAATTAAAGTATCAACATCTTAAAAGAAACAAACGTGGAAGACAAAAAATCATGACACATCCTTCGATGCTCCTTGTCATTTGATTGCATTTTTTGTAATCAGGAAACCTAAAAGAACACTTCAAGGTAAGGGGCAAATCTAGACTTCAAGAATGAAGAGACAATTTTCTCGCTTGAAAAGGAAACATAGAAAGCGCAGAGGTACCCGTTCTGACTTTAAGCCTTAGATACTTAGAACAAATGATTTAAATGTCAAAAAGTCAATGGCTCTTCAAGATCAAAAAGGGGGGGGGGGGGGGGGGGGGTACGTTTAGGCAGAAAATGAAAAAGTTAAGCAGCATTACAAGGAATTGTATGATTCAATCAAGATAACACGTGCTAAAACTATTGACAAGACAACTTCTTTGTTAACTGAAATTGAAAATCTAAAGGCTCAAATAAAAGGAAAAATGAAATGCGTCACTATGCCTGCTGAAAAACCAAAGGTTCTTGCTCCCAGTTTGTATGCAATTAATGGTGAACCAATTCCCTCTCGCAATAGGAATAATAAGGAAGTTCATCTAGATTATCTCACGCATCTTAAGGAAAGTGTAGGAACTCTTTGTGAGATTGTAGAGGAATCTAGGGTTAAACAACCATAAGATAATGCGCTTGAATATGCTTACCTTTATACTAAACACTCTCAGGAATTGTTGGAATATGCGATTGGCTCTTTTCCGAAAGAAGTCAGTAACAGAGATAAAAAGATTGTTACTGCCCCTTTAAATACGAAAAAAGCGAGACACCTTTGTAGAACCATGTGAAATTGTGGAAAACTAGAAGGGGGGTTGAATAGTTTACCGCTTTTTAATTAAAAGTTATGTTTGTTTATAAAAACTTAGATTCGACTTTATGTGAATTCACAATGTACACAATATAAACAATAAAAGTAAGTAAATGAATGACAAGTAAATATGAAAGACAAGAGATAAGAGTTAGAAAGATCAAACCCTAACACAATAATTTATAGTGGTTCGATAACGAAGCACCTCTTCGCCCTACTCCATTCCTCGAGCACCAAACTCGAGAGTTTTCTTCACTATGTCAACAAGCTCTCTTTAGGCGGAGAAAACCGTACACAACTTAGCTTACACCAATTTCTGACACTAAGCGAAATGTCAAGTTCTAATCCTAGATAGAACCAATATATCACAACTAACCACACTACTTTACAACAAATCACTACATGGCTTCACTTCACAACTTTTCTCTACTTCACAACTTATCTTTACTTCACAACTTCACTTCACCAAGACACTACTACGATCACACCAATCTATCACTACTTGTTAAGATCACCCTGATCTAACTATACTAACAATAATCACACAAATCTACTTATGGTACAAAACAACGATACACACCTTCACAATATACACAAATGATTTACAAGATATAACACAACTAAACAACTATACCAACTATACTATAACACTTCTTGACTTGATGGTAGGAAGTATTCTTCTCTAATTAAAAGTAAATGCATACGAAAAAAAATTATTAGTAAAATATATGACGTTGTAAATGACCTGAAAATACGGAATGTTATATGTGCAAAAGGTGAGAAAATCAGTGGGGAATAGTCCAGTATTTATAGGCAAGCTGAGACAAAAAAAAAACACGTGGTCGGTCCCCTTAATTAGGGTGTCGGTCCCCTTAAAATTAAAGGGGCCGCCCGTTATAATTAAGGGGGCCGCCCAGCCTTAGACGCTTCATTTTTTGTCTTTTCTGGGGGAGGTGTTTTCTGGAACATTTCTAGCCGTTTTTGGGTAGAAAATTTGAATTTAAAATATTTATTTGAATAAAACATTTCTTTTAAATCTAAAAATGTTTTGAAAAAAATATAGAAATGTTTGTGACATTTTTATAAAAAATATGAGGTTGAATAAAAATTCCTTTGATCATGAAATACATAAGCATTTGTTTATTCATATCTTTTAAGTGATTAAATTTTCGAAATAAAAATTTAGTACTAATTACTTGTTTACATTTAATTTTTCATTAATCGTTTTTACATTTTGTGATTATCAAAACGTAGAGAGATCGAAAAATATTAACAATGTTTTTAGGCATTATTTCTATCAACAATCTCTGTCTTTTTGATGATTACAAAATCTAAACTCATTAAATGAAAAAATTAAATTTTAAACAAGTATTTAGTGAGTTTTATTTCCATTTCTCCTCCTTTTTTATAGAATCAAAAAGGCCTTGCCGGCGAATGTTAGTAGAATCAACGAAATAACTGCTGCCCCTTGATGTGTACTCCCCCTCGTTCGAGGGCACCAAGGAATCGAGCTATGACAACTTTTCTATAAAAATAAGTTAGAAGAACCACACCAATTTTTCTAACATATAAAGCAAAGAAAGGAAAAATAATATGCAAACATCAAATTTTAAGTGCAAACAAATAAATACTTGATAACATGACATCAAAGATCATTCATTAAAAATAAAATCGTGTATAAAACACAATCATACATGCATAAAAAAAGGAGTAATATGCTTGAAGCATATTAGTTCAATATACATTAAAATTAAACTACAAATGTCCTAATATTTTAGGAATTCATAGGACTTGCTTGCAAAAGGTTTGGATGACAATTATTTGAGAATAGTTAACTAAACATAGAGTATGTTTAGTTAGGTGAGGTTCATGGTGGTGGAGTGTCCGAGTACCGATGTACAACTAAGTAGATGTCTCACGGGCGAAGAAATAGAGTTTGGAAAGAGAGGTTGTGAAAGCATATGTTCAATGTAGGAGAACATATATTGGAGTTCATCTCTCAATCCAAATATGAGAGTATGATTGTGAATGCAACACAAACATGAATCTCCATGTGCCTCAAGAAGGTTCCAAAGAATGGGATGACCAAAGATAGGTGGTGAAGGTGATAGAGTAAATTGGACATCAAGTGGGGTAATTGGTGAAAGAGTGAGAGTGATGTCCATGGATGCATTTTCATTAGTTGGAGGTGGTGGAGGAACTCTTAGAGGAGGGGATGTTGGTAAGTTCAAGTAACCATTTGGTGATGGTGATGGTGATGTGGATGAGGTTGATAATTTGGGTATGTAGTCAATTGAGGATGAAGAAGTATCTTTGGTTGATGGTGTTTTGGAGGGTGCATTAGGAGCACTAGGTGATGAAAGTTGAAGTTGGGGTGATAGAGTTTTTGTGTCATCTTGGGTTAAATCCACAAACAATTATTTTGGTGGAATGATGTTCATTTTTGGTCTCTTGAAGGCTTTGGAAATGGAAGCTCTAGTGGATGCCATGGAGGTTTATGGCGGTTGATAATGGATGAGGAAGATGATGAATTGGTGATATGCATTTAGAGGGAATATATTGGAAGAGATTTGTTTAAAAATAGAATGAGTTTGAATTGGTTTAGAAATTTACAAAATCTGTTCTAGCAATCAGGGTAATGATAGCTGAGGCTAGGTAAAAGGGAGTCAAAAAAAAGAAAGAAACAGTAAAATCCGTGAACCAGATAGCCGGTCCCCTTAATTAGGTGCTGGCCCCTTATCTCTAAGGGGACCGCCCTTATAAATTAAGGGGGCCGCCCATCTGGTGTTTTTCAGACGACCAAAAATTTATTTTTTGTTAAAAAATTATGAGAAATGTTGTGTTTTGGTGGTCAATTTGCAGCAAGTCCCATGTGAACATATATATTCATAGAAACAAGTATATCATGCATGCATGCAATAAAAAATGTATGAACTAAGAACATTCATTAAAAACATAAGAATAGCACATAACAATTTAAACAAGTTCAAGTTCTTCCGACTAAGTCGGGTTGTCATCACATTATTAATTAAACATAAACATAAACATAAACAATAATATAAGTTAACACAAGATCCTAAACCAATTATTCTACCGAGCTAGTCATCACACAACATCATTACTTCTTTTTCTTGTCAAATACTCCTCGTAATGCCTTTCTGAATGACTTGAATTCACCTCTAACCTCTTTATGGATCTCTTGCGTTTGATTAAGCAATTCGGTTTGTCGCTCAAAGAGAAGATCATCGCTTTGTTCAGAAGGAGAAGGAATTTCGTATCGTTGTTAATTGAGTGGTTCGAGAGAGTTTAGATAAGTAGTAGGAGATGGAGTACTAGCACGAGAAGCACCATCATCCTCATCATCATCTTCTTGGTGGGATGATGAACCACAGTTATGATAGGCGAAAGTTGATGAGACGGAGTGATGGGCTTTTCCATGATCACTTTGGGGTTTCCGGGCTTGTCTTAAAGCGAGTGGACGCATGACACGATCAACGACATTGTAAATGCCATTGTCAAGATGAGGGTAGTGTTTCATAACATGTCAAAAGAGACGTGTCAAGAACATACCATAAGGAATATGGGCTTTAGGAGTTGCTTGTGAACTTTCAATTCTTTTGACAAAGAAATAGGTAAGATTATGTTGTTGCTCGGCTAGAATACAATATATTATATAAGCAAGGCAAGTTGGGAGATGCTCCCGGTGTCCTCCTAGTCCGAACACATTTTCAAAAATGAGTTCGTTCCATCTCTTCAAATCACGTCTAAGCTCTTTGGTTAGAACTTGATTTGGCGAAAGAATGACGTTTTTGTTTTTGATGATGCGGTTAGAGTCAACACGCTCGAATTGAAGAAATTGATGAATTTCTTCAGGAGTAGGAAGATCGGTATGATATGGTCCTTCGATCTCTTGAGAGTATGCAAGAGCACCAAGATCCCATTCATTAGTTAAGACGGCTTGGCCATCGAATGGAATTCTAAGGATTTGACCAAATTGTTGGGGGGAAAAAGTGATGAATTCGTTTTGAATCATGAAGGAGATGAGAATGACTCCGGAGTCATCTCTTTGAAGGGTGACTTGACTATAAAAGTCCAGAATGAAACGAGGGACAATTGGATCATTAATTTCGTAGAGATAATTGAAACGAATGTTAGAAAAGCAACGATTGATATGATCAGAGGTGTAGTAAAGTTGATCAACAACTCTACCCTCTTGGATGCATCGATTTTTGATGGGTTTGTAGAAGTGAGCAATAAAAGGAGAGATACTGGGTGTTTGAGATACTTTTGGAATGTAAGAACGGGTAAGAAAGGTGTCACCAATGGTTGCTCGAGGCATGATTATCACCTAAACAAGATATAACAAAATAGATTGTTACAAAAAAAATATTAGAGAAAATAAAATAAAGTTTTGAAAAATGACAAATGTGGGACAAAGATTACTTTGACTCTAAAAATAAAAACCTAAGAAGTGATCCATATGTTCTTTGATTTATTTTTGACTTAATCTAGGATGTCGAAGAGTATATATTAGTTATATATTTCAATATCAAGACAATAACCCAAACACTCCCTTATCAATACAAAATTTGTCTAAGCTTGTGGAAAACTATATGTTAAGTGTATATTTTGTTGACAAGTATAAATATATTATTTTTGACTTGACAAGAGTTAAATAGTGTTTGTTTTGACTAAATACTATGTTTTAAAATGTTAAACCAAACACCCTATATATATGAATTATATATCTTGATGACTTATACAAGTTTGTTAAGTGTTTATACAAGTGACAAAACTATGATGATGGTCATTTCGACTCTAAAAATTGATCCTAAGAAACGAACCAAACACCCCTTTATTTTTATAAAATATTATCCATTGATTCGAAAAATATACATTTAGGAATATATGTTTCTATAGACAATGTATAATCATTTTAAAGTGTTTTTGGCATGAATCAACAATGTATAGACTTTTGTCTTAAAATTTCTTAGTTAAAAAAAAATTGAAAAACATGTATATATTATTATATTTATTAATAAGGGGAACTTGGGTCACCCAACTGCATTTAATGTGTGTTGGGTCAACCAGCCGGAAACCACCATTTGCCTGAAAACCCGATAATCCTGCCTGAAAACCCGACCGAAAAAGAATTAATAACTTTTTTAACACCTACCCATTATCTCACTCTCTCTTTCTTCCCTCCTCCTTCTTCAAGAAGCTTCTTTCATTATCTTCATCTCCTCCTTCTTCAACTAAAACACGCATGCACTCAAAATAGACATGGAAAAATACACATAGTTCTTCCATCACCCTAATTAATTATTTATTCTTTTTGATCGGTGACTCAAATCTTAATTCAGATAAGATGGGATCAAGAAAAAGTCCATTTACATGAAAAACACACACACACACATATCTCTATTCTTTTTGTTTACAATTATGGTTTATGATGCGTGCTTATTTGGCTTATCAAGATTTACATATACGCGTGTGAGGATGGTGATAAGAGTTGGGTATTTGATAACGGCCGCTTTTTCTGGATTTTTGGGCTTAATAAACCCAAGTGAAGCAAGTACCTTTTCTAAAAACCTTATTTTTTGGAGTTAACAATGTTGTTGCAATTGGTATTGTGGGGTATTTAGCACCGACTACTTTTGTTGTTTGTTTTTAGGGTTTAATAAGCTTTGATAATTGATGTTGTTGGGTATTTGTTAATTGCTACTTTCACTGTCTCTTTTAACTTACGAGCTTATTATAACTTGAAAGTGAAAATTGCTCTTAGAATCTGAGAAGAAAGTATTAGGAAACGGGTGTATGGTATATAAGCCGAATCAAATAAGCCCATAAGCCACAAAATAGGCAGAAAGATATCGGGTCTTCCAGGTGAAAAAGTTTAAATTCTTTTCGTAAAATGAACAGTGGCTTCTTTACCTGAGACACTAGGAGATTTGTGCAAGTCCGGTTGGTTTAACATTATCGAGAGTAGTTTAATCAGGGGGAAGTGAACTCCCAAACGGGAGTGTCTATGGAAAATCGTGTAGGATGTGCTAATTTATTAAAAGAGTACCGCTTTTTTATTAAACTTATAATAGTATAATTTGAAAAAACGCGCGTTGCCTAGGCGATCGTATTTGTATCGGCGTTTCAGCGTCGATGTGTCTTTGGTATTGCTTTCGTATTTGGTTGTGGCACAATTGGATTTCTTTGCAGTCCTTATAAAGGCGATGATGATATTTTTTTGCGTCTGCATTTTTTATGAGTATGTTACACCTACACCTATATTTCAGCGAGGCAAACATATTTGTATCGCGTTTGCAGCCATGACGTGTGGTGTGTATTGCTTTCATACGTGCAGAACTGAGCCTTCTTTTAGTTGTCCACACACATTTTAACTTCTGGATGCAAATTATAATCATAAGCTTAATAAAAAGGCAGTACTACTTAGTATATCCTACATGATTTTCCACACACAGTACCCGCTCCACCTTATCTGACCCAGAAGACCTGGTATCTCATTATAGGCGATTTCACCTTTGGCCATATCTTGGCGGGCAGCTATACTTGGATTGTGGTTGCAGCTAACGTGGTTGTTTGATACATCAAGATACGAGTCTGTTGATCCGTTATCCTTTAATCAGTAACGGATTGTTGGTACGTTATCCTCTTTATGTAGTGTCTATGATGGCAATGATGAGCGGAAGTGTGATTTCGCTTGGCTAGGCTACCTTTGTTATACGCAGCCGTGATAGGCCATTTCCTAAAACTTCCATATGAGCTAAATGGACGACACCCGTCTTTCGTATTGTGTTGGCAGCCACGGCGTGCGGTGTATGTTGCTTTCATATGTGCAGAACTAAGCCTCTTTTTAGTATCTTAAAGATGGTTGCTCAATAAGCTTGAGAAAGAGACAACAAAACTGTTGTAAGGCAACCATGTCAAACATGAGCCTCATCTAGGAGATACGTTAGTCATTTTAGTTTGCTGCAACTATTGGTATGGTGTATACTAATGACTAATTTTTTTTGTTACCGCTTGGTAAAAAGTGGAAGGATGGCTGAGAGCGAGAATCGCTCGCCTCAGCAACCTCCACATGCTATGATAATTATCATAAGTGAAAAAATAGCGATCTTGAATGTGGCAGGCTATCATGACACTAAACGGATTCAATTAAGATGAGACCATTCGTATCTTGGCGGGGGGACCTACTATGGTCGTAGCCATAGCGGACATGTCCTCTTTAATATATTGTTAGCCTGTTTGAGTGAATCGCCTCAAAGGCTGATATCATCAACTTAAACTCCTAATGCAGTATACAGAGTTTTGGTTGCATTGCTTAATTTAAGGAGTGTTTATCTTTTATAAGGATGATGTAGAACGTACACGTTTGCAAATGTCCGCTTTTTCTGATTTGTAAGTCAGGTTTGGTTCACTATACATCGTTATTGCGAGACTGGCATGGATTTGAGAATCTTCAACTAAAGGCGTAAACATCCGTGTTTTGGCAGGGTAAACTTTTTTGTTTGCAACCATTGCGGATGTCTACTTCCGAAACTGAAGTGCAAAGAATATCTGATGCACTTCGGCCAAAGGCGTAACCATTCGTGTTTTGGTCCTGCTATAGCAACTGTGAGTATAAGCAGTATGGAAAATGTAACATATAGTAAGCATTTTGGCAGGACAAAGTACCAACTTTAGAGCCATTGCAAATGCGTCTTTTTTCTTGGATGCTAATGAATCTGAAACTCACTCCGGTGAAGCCTTTAAAGGCTGCATTTTAGAGATGAGTGTTATTGTGTTGTGTGTCAATACATGATTATCTGCGTCGTCGTGGGGTGAGATTATTAAGCTTGCAGCCACGACGGACGTGTGACACTGTTATGTTTATATGACAACGCGAGGATTGAATATTGGAGGCTATGATGAGTTTGAATAAGTTATCTGACCCTGTTGAAGAGAAGGGTCATTGTGGCAGGTTGAGCTAATTAAGCTTGCCACTATGCCTATAATACATTTGTGGTCTGCGTGCACCAAAAAGAGGCTGTGATGAATTCTAATAGGTTAGACTAAACTCGTTAACATTCGCACATTGGGACGACAAAGTATTAGCTTTGCAACCATCGTGGATGTCGCCGCTTTTGTCGGTTACCAACGAATCTGAGCCTTATGCTGTAAAAAGTTTTTAGCATCTGTAAGGGGGTGTTTGGATTAGCGTATTTTCCCATCTTATGAGCTTATTTAGTTTGTTGCTGGGGCGGCTACATGGTTGCAACCATGACGGGTTTTCGATACCGCTTGGTGTTAGTGTGTATCTAAACAAAGATTAAAACTAAAGTCACGCTTTTGTCGTTATATTTTTCGAAACCTGGGACAATTTCGTATGAGTATTGAACTTTAACGAGACGCCACAGAAAAAAATAGTATTACTGTTGCGTTTCAGTTACAAGGATGAATGTAGAAATAAGTAACATGGTTTAGCCGAAATGATAAAAAGGAACCATCTTCTCTACAAAAGCAAACCCGGGTCCTTACTATTTAACAGCTATTCTCTAGTAGTAAGTATTATGCCGGCTAGGGTAGAGCTACACAGAACGTCTTCACGAGCTCAAAAGCAAATCATTATCCAAAGACAAATCACATGAACTGTTGTTGTTTGGGGTCTATAATAAATTCCGTTGTCGAATCTTCTTGGTAGATTCCTGGAACGGATCAAGTGTTACTCATGGCAACTGTTGTTCTTACGTACATGGCTGGAGTTGCACTTGCTGACGGGCCTTTTACAGTTTTTGGAAGAAACAAATTGAATGATGATCTGGCTAATGAAGGTAATCCCATTTCGGGCAGATTAGTAAGGTACAAAAAAGAAAATACTAAATTGTTTTTGTATTCAATCCACACGTGGCATTTCTTATATCTGTTCTATCTGATTTCTCTACAGTGCCACGAAGAAGGAAAAGGGCATCGAGTTTACCAGAGTTATCATAGGATACCGTGGAAGGCAAAGTTACTGACTCTATAACTGTGACTTTTGGATCAGGTAAATACTCTGTTAGAACTCGAATTAAATATGCATTATGTGATTGGAATATTTTCGTTTGAATCCTATATTTTACTATATGTGAAGTGCTGAATAGCGGTAATCAGAGTGTGTTATTGTTGTTTGGATTTTCCTATAGGTGATGTAATGTGTTTTACTGATTGGATTTTGTGTTGTGTTGTGTTGTGTTTTAGAGAAACTACGTCGACGGGATTTCATTTTGCGGTGACTGCGTTGGTTGGTTTCGTTTTGATTTCTTATGGATAGACGGCGTCAAAGCATGCTACATTGTGGGAGCTACTTTGGTTTTCAATTATTGCTAATATGTGTATCACGGGGATGATCTCAGTCGAACTCAGTTGGATTCTATCAGGTATGCATCTTTTAAATTTATTTATTTAATGTTCTTTCTGTCATTTTAAAGACGATTTTACCATATCCTATTTCCAAGTCTATGTTAGTAAATTGTAATTATTATTATCAGTTTGACGATTTGGAGTATCTTCTGGACCAAGTGAAAGAAATTCAGCAAGCCTTCTAACTTTTGAATCTTCCTCGATCAAGCAGTTGGAATTGGCTTTTTGTTATTCTCTCCGTTCTCAAATATTACTAATTGATATTGATTTAAGAATCTTGGTACATGTATGTTTTTTACAACATACCACAGTTGTAGTTGTTAGCCCCTCACTATTCTGCTTTTCAATCCATTTGGAAACTGTCAAGATTGAATTTGAAAAAGATAAGTATAGAAAATCTTACAATAGGTGTTGTTAATCGAATTGTAGGTGATTTCCCCTTGCAAAATTAGATGGATTTTGAGTTTGAGGATTGAATTTTGGTGGTTTTGGGTTGTGGTTTTCGTCACACAGCAGCAGGAGGAAAGGGGAGGTAAAATAGGTGTTTGGTAATTGGTTTTGCAGAGAAAATGGTCTGTTTGGCGAAATAAATATGTCGGTCCCCTTAATTATTAAGGGGGCGCCTATATTTACACAGAGGGGGCCTCCTACCTGAACGGAAAAAAAAATGTTTTTCGATTTTTACTGGTTTTGTGGATGTACAAGTATCAAAATACATCGGGATATACTAGTAATATTATTTTATATAATCTAGTTGTCGATAGAATGAGGTTAAAGAGGAGAGAAAAATACTTGACACTTTTAATTAACTTTTCGTTAAGTTAATTAACTTAAATTGTTTCCAATGAAATAATTAAGTTGTCAAGATTTTTTAAACAAGATATAGTTTAGAGATGATTGACGAAATTTAATTGACATTTTAATTAACCTTTCGTTAATTAAAAATACTTTGATTACTTCGAATGAAATAATCAAGTTGTCAAGCTGAGAGAAGGATTAACGAGGATTAAGTGACTTTTTCAATTAACTTCTTGTCAATTGAATAAATTAATTATATCGGATGAAATAATTAAATGTCACAATTTGGAGTATGTAAGAGACGATAAATATATTATGATAGAATAATAGATTGTAGTTAAAGCTTGAGATGATATCGATAGTCGTAGTTTACTGTAAACGTGTAGACAAAGCGGACGTTGTAGACGAAGGGAGTTTGTTTCATCCATAGTGTTTTGATATCATGCCTTTCCGGCGTAAGATGTAAGACTAATCCTACTTTCATGTTAATAATTACCCACTAACTCATTTTTCTTCATCTACTTGAGTTTGCTACTAGTGGACATAGAAGATTTCCATTTTATAAAGGTACGTAGAGAATCCTAATTCAACTACGTGAGATATGAGTTCATAATGAACAAAATCTCTTAAATTTAGAAAACCAAAAAATGGTACTTCTAGTGACTATATTATTTCTACAAGATTAAATTATATTCTATTTACTAATGCATATACTACATGTGGCTAAGTAATATCTAGTCATGTAATATTTAACACATAATCTAAATTCTAAGAGGTTTGAAAAGAAGATATATCTTTGCCTATGATGTGTATTTTTCAACCTCTTCAAGAGAGCAAGAGTTGAAGGAGAAATTATTTGGTAAATCCGTCGTACGATTTTAAAAATGTATTCACTTTTTAGATTCTAAGAGACGTTCATGAACAACTCTACCAAAAATGTTGTAACAACTCAACCACTTTAACCCGAATTTCTCATGGGTCCAAAATTGTTAGTTCCGAACATGTTTTGCATATGGTGCATTTGATTCGGATACATATAAAGTGGACATATTCTCCATGGAGGGAAGTTTTGTTGTTGTACATAATGCCACAATGAATGATTATTATTAGGGTAATTTTGTCTACCATGATCTCTCTTAGGTTGTGGTGCTTTAGACCGAGGGTGAGAGTTATTAGTTCTTTTTAGAGGAGGATTCTTAGATCTCGTTTTAGGATTAGTAAATCCAACTCCAGGTTTTAAAGAAGGTTTATAAAAACATTTTACTTCGTCGTCGCTTGCAATGGGTATTTTAGCATTGTTTAAAAGTACAAATTTTGGTTTTTGGCTTGAGTTTGACTCTACTATTTTTTTTCTTTAGACTTAACCTCTTGTGCCTTTACAAAATTCACTTGTTTAGACTCACTAGTTGATCCTTTAGTAAAATCAAATCCTAGGCCGGATTTATCTCCGGAAGATTTTTGAAGATCTAACATTTTTTCAATCGACTTACTACTTTTATTAAATTGATTTAGCTTAGATATTTCTTCTTTAAGATTTTCATTTTCAAGCCTAAGTTCTTGACATACTTTATATTCTTCGTTAACCTCTTTACCTTTTTTTAATTTAGATAATTTATTTTTTAGTTCTAGTACTTCATTTTCTAAGCTATTTTTACTTTGTTTTAGTGATTTATTTTTAATCCTGATTTTTAGACTTATTTTGCATAGTCGATTATATTCACTATCTAAGTCTTTTTCATCTAACGATGATTGATCATCACTAAAGAATTCGGTTTCGGAAAGTACCTCATTAGAAGCTTTAGCCATAAGACATTTTTCATCTTTAATCTTTTCTTCTTCATCTTCGTCGCTATCACTTCATGATCCTCCAATGAAGGCTCTTTGATTGTAGTTTCTTGATAGTTTTGGACACTCTCCGATTAAATGATTTGGATCTCCACATTTAAAATATTTTCTTTCACTTTTGCTATTTTTGTCGTCTTTGTTTCTTTAGGATGACTTTCTTTCATTATATGGTTGTCTTACAAATTTTCCTCGTCTTTTGAAAAATTTATTGAAGTCTCTCACGGCCATATCGTATTCTTCGTCTTCACTATTGGAAGTAGAACTATCTTCATCACTTGATTCCTTTTTGGCTTTTAAGGTAATAGATCTATTATGTTCACTTTTACCTTCGACCATTTCAAAATCATTCTTAATTATTACTTCATAAACTTTCAAGTTTCCAATAAGTTCATCAAGTGATAGAGATATTAAGTCCTTTGATTCTTCAATTGTCGTAACCTTTGCACGCCATTTAGGATGAAGTGCCCTAAGAAATTTCCTAACATAATTCTTGCTAGAAAAACCTTCATCAAGTGCTTTTAGACTAGTAATAATAGTATTAAATCTAGCAAAAGCATTATCTATCGATTCCTCTTTTAGAATTGTAAAGTATTCATATTGTTGAACAAGAAGATCTATTTTATTATCTTTGACTTGACTATTACATTCGTGAGTGATTAATAAAGTGTCCCATATTTCTTTTGGGTTTTACACATAAAAATTCTTTCATATTCTTTAGGTGGTAAAGCATTATAAATCACCATTTTTGCTTCATTATTTTTAGCAAGTTTCTTTTTAAGATTATCGTTTTGTTTATGGTATGGTATAATTTCATCCTTTTTAGTTTCGGGATTATTTTGAATAGGATGAAAATCACCAAAGGTAATGACATGCCAAAGATCTAGATCTTTTGATTTCACATAAGTTTGAAATTCATCACTTTTAAATAGTGGTGGTCTTTGCATAGATTTCCCTTTCAAATATTTTTCCGATTCTATAGATCGATTCAAGTTTTAAAATACATTTTATTTTAAAAATCTTGTTTGACGTGGCTTCTGATACCAATTGTAGAAAACTAGAAGGGGGGTTGAATAGTTTACCGCTTTATAAATTGATGTTATGTTTGTTTGTAAAAACTTAGATTTGATTTTATGTGAGATCACAATGTGCACAATATGAACAATTTAACTAATTAAATAAGTAATAACAAGATATGAAGTAAGTAAGCAATATAAGAGATAAGAGATGGAAAGATCAAACCACAACACAAGGATTTATAGTGGTTCGGTAACGAAGCACCTCTTTGCCCTACTCCACTCCCCGAGCACCAAAGTCGAGAGTTTTCTTCACTATGTCAACAAGCTCCCTTTAGGCGAAGAAAACAGTACACAACTTAGCTTACACCAATTTCCGACACTAAGCGAAATGTCGAGTTCTAATCCTAGCTAGAACTAATCTATCACAACTTCTTCACAACGATTCACAACTTCTTCACTACGATTCAAAACTTCACTTCACTACGATTCACACCTTAACTTTACCTAAAAACTACTATGATCACTCCTATCTACACAACTTACAAATATCACTCCGATCTAACTATACTTAAAATGATCACCACAATCTACTCAATAAACACAACTACAATACACATCTTCACAATGTGCATAAATGATTTACAAGATCTAACACACCTTCATAACAAGATCAACTAAACTATAACACTTCTTGACTTGATGGTAGGAAGTATTCTTTTTTTGCACTTGAAGATCAAAGCTTGGATCACTTGGAACAAATCCTTATGATTAAATGATCAAAGGATTTGTAAGAGAGTATAAACTGATTTAGAACAGAAAGAAAGTGTGTGCAAAAGGTGAGAAAATTAGTATAGTCCAGTATTTATAGGCAAGCTGAGACAAAAAAAAACACGTGGCCGGTACCCTTAATTAGGGTGTTGGTCCCCTTAAAATTAAGGGGGCCGCCCAAGCCTGACGCTTCCTTTTTGTCTTTTCTGGGGGAGGTGTTTTCTAGAACATTTCTAGCCGTTTTTTGCTAGAAAATTTGAATTCAAAATGTTTATTTGAATAAAATATTTCGTTTGAATCTAAAAATGTTTTCTAAAAGATATAAAAATATTTGTGTCATTTTTATAAAAAGTATGAGGTTAAATAAAAAATCCTTTGATCGTAAAATACATTAAGCATTTGTTTATTCATACATTTAAGTGATTAAATTTTCAAAATGAAAATTTACTACTAATTACTTGTTTACACTTAATTTTTCATTAATTGTTTTTAAATTTTGTGATTATCAAAACTTAGAGAGATCAAAAAATATTTACAATGTTTTTAGGCATTATTTCTATCAACAACAATGTTGAATCAGCGATACAACTATGGTGTTGAATCAAGGTGGCAAGCGGGATCTTCATGTGTTAGGATGAATGGTTTGAAGCGAAACGAAACCAGGGAGATCTAGATGATCGCCCACACAAATAGTTATTTTAATAGGACCTGTTTTGCCATTGCTAAAGGAGTGGAGGCTCAGATAGTATCTCGGCTCCCCTCTAATTTCTTCTAAATTCTATGAATTTCTAATAAAGTAATGTTTATAATAATAAATAATAATAATAATAACAAGGGTTACTAAAGAGGCAGTTTCCACTTTTTCTCTATCATCTCGACAGATGGCTTTGTGGCAATCTCAAATGGAGGATCACACCTCTGATTGGCTACGAGCGGTTCCGATCTCGGGGTTGGGACAGACTATGAACGATAGGACGTACCGGTGTATGTTATGCTATCGGTTAGGAGTTCCCTTATTTTCTGTTACGAAACTGTGTTCAGCTTGCTCCAGGGTCTTTATGGGAGATATTTATGGGGACCATGCTGTGTCATGTGCTGGTATTGTTGGTATCAAACATCGACATAATGTTGTGTGTGATACCCTTGTCGACATATGTTATCGATCTGGTATTTATTCTGGTAAAGAAGTTGACATTGGGCTCAGTGGAGAAGGTGACAAATCCTTACGTCCAGCCGATGTGTTGCTCTATGTTTTCTTAAGGAAGTTTGCCCGAGTTGTAATGTGCATCGGATGGACAAATGGGGAGACCACGCGGTTCACTGTTCTAGTGAGGTGGGTGTGAAGTTCAGGCATAATCTGGTGCGTGATATTCTTGTTGACATATGTTCCAAAGTCGGGATCATGGTGCGTAAAGAGGCTCCATGGAGTTTCCACTCAGGGGCGGGATGACCTACGACCGGCTAGATCTTTTTACTTTTTATATTAGCTCCAGGTAAGACTGCATTGTTTGGACGTGAATAGGTATCTCTCATTTGTGGATTGGGAGCGAATTCATGGGCCACTGCTGGTAGCCTTGCTGATTGCTGTGGAAAGTAAAGAAGTAGTATGCGTAATATGTGAGGACAACGGATACAAGGTCATCCCTCATTTCTTTATCTACGTTTGGGGCAAATTGATAAGGATGCTTTGAGAGACACACGCTTTTACGTATCAAGTCTATTCGGATCCGGAAGTTTTCCATGGCCCAAGACATTGGGGCACGCGCTGCTGTTCACATCTTTAATAGGATTAGTTTTTCCATTGCTAAAGGAGTGGGTCCCAGATAGTATCTCGGCTTCCCTCCAATTTGTTGTAATCCCTATTATTCTAATGAAGTGATAATAAAAATAAGTTTATAATAAATAAAAATAATAATAATAATAATAATAATAGGGTATATTTAAAAAATAAGAGAATTGAAAAAATGGTCCTTGTGGTTTGGCCAAAGAACAGAGAGGTATTTTATTCATTTTAGCTTGACTAGGGACAAAAAATGGAACCAAACATTCAAAATACGTACGTTTTTTGCATTTTGGAAATTCGACGGACTAAATCTGCAATTTGGCAAAACCACGAGGATCATTTTTGCAATTCTCTCACGAAAAATATATAGTTATATTTGATCAAGTTTATGATATTACCCTTGTTTGAAATTTTTATTACAAACTGTAATTAGCTAAGGATAAAACTGTAATTCTGCTAAAAAGAATGAAAAAAAGATAGTAATAAATGCATTTTTCAAAAAATATATGTTTTTTGTCTGTGAACAATAATTTTAAAATGAAAAGAGTATTTACTATACCACGTCCAACCCATTATAAATGTTATGTAAACCAAAGGAAAGGAATTAGTCAAACGTGATTTACTATTTGCAAACGTACATATAATCGATATAAATAAAATTGAATAGTTTTATTTTGAAAATATCTTTGTTAAAAGTGTACAATAAGTGTCTATCAAGTAACCTCATATATTATCTTATTTTTACTGGTTTTGCTAACAAATGCCACTGGAAAAAGGTTAGTATATAATTAATAAACTCAAACTTTTTTAATTAACAAAAAATGCACTAAATATACATTAAATAAATCTATAAATTACTATATTTGAACATAATTTTCACTTGAATGAACTCAAATTTAATGTATTTTTATGTTAATTACAATAACTCTCGTGTAGGCTCGATTCTTCTAAAATTTGGTTTTGCGATACATACTTATGTTCCCACAACTAAACAAAAGTCAGAGGTGAACTTCAATTTCTGGTGATGACTTTGGTTAAGAAATGATACTAAGGATCCGTTTGGTGTGTTATTAGGATTCACTATGAATATCAGTTTGATTAGGGAGTAGAATAGAAACTGGATTAAGCAAAATAATAAATGTCAAAAAATTGTTTGGTTTGACATGTAATAGTTTGGTTTTAGATTTTTGTGGATAAGTCAAATTACTATTTTTTACACTCTTTTTATATATGCATAAATAAGTATTTTATGTTTTAATTAATGGTGAGCCACCCTCAATGAATATAAAACCAGCCCATATAGGTTGGTATGGCTAGTATGAGTTTTAGTGCGGACTTCAAGAAAATTGATTCAAAAATTAAATAGATTTACTTTAGTCTATCATACCAAGCCTTAGGAGTTTGGTTAAGACCATACAAAGCCTTTTTAATTTTATAAACATAATTTGGTTTTTGAAAATCAATGAACCCCAGAGGTTGAGCAACGTAAACCTCTTCGTTTATAAAACCATTTAGAAAAGCACTTTTTACATCCATTTGGTATAGTTTAAAATCATTTGCACAAGCAATAGCAAGAACTATTCTAATTGACTCAAACCTAGCTACCGGAGCGTATGTTTCATCATAATCTATACATTCTTGTTGATTATATCCTTGTGCCACTAACCTAGCCTTATTTCTAGACACTATACCATTTTCATCTAATTTATTTCTAAAGACCCATTTTGTTCTTATGACGGATTGACTCATGGGTAAAGGGACTAAATCCTAAATATCATTAGCTATAAATTGATTTATTTCTACTTGCATAGCTACAACCCAACTTTTATCTTTAAATGCCTCATTGACATTTTTGGGTTATATAGTATATATAAAACAAAATAAATTACTATGATCTTGAGCTAGAGATCTTAAGGTTCTTTGATTAAGATTTCCTATGACTTAATCTAGTGGATGATTCTTGGACTCTTTGATGTTAACGATTTCGTCAACTTCTATCGACTCATCTTCTTTATTATTATTATTATTTACTACTTTAGTATTATTTATAATAGCTTCTTCTTCACCAACATCATCATTAACCAACGATGATAATTTGGTAAGAGAAGGACTTTCATCGAATGTCACGTTGAGTGATTCTTCGACTTTCATTGTATGTTTATTTAATACTATATAGGCTTTACTATTTTGAGAATATCCTAGAAAGACACCTTCGTATGACTTCGTGTCAAACTTGGTTAGATAGTCTTTAATATTTAAAATGAAGCACTAGCTTCCAAATACTTTGAAATATTATAAAGAGGGTTTCCTACCTCTAAATATTTCATAAGGGGTTTTCCTAGTATTGGTCGAATTAATATTCTATTTAGTATATAAGTTGACGTATCAACGATATTGCACCAAAACTTTTTGTGGAATGGATTGTTCGTTAAGCATGGTCCTAGACATCTCTTGTAAGATTCTATTATTTCTTTCTACTACCCCATTTGCTTGCGGAGTACGTGGAGCCGAGAAATTATAAGTAATGCCTTGTGCATCAAAAAAAGCTCAAAATTGTACTTCATTATCAAATTCCCAACCATGATCCCTTCTAATGGCTACTATAGAACTACCTACTTGGTTTTGAATTTTCCTACTTAATATTTCAAATTTCTCAAAAGCTTCATTTTTAGTTTTTAGAAATCTAGTCTATGTATATCTAGAATAATCATCTATTACTACTAAAGTGTATAAATTACCTCCATAGCTTTTAATTGCCGACAGACCAAATAAGTCCATATGTAATAATTCTAAACATCTTTTAGTAGAAACCATATTTTTAGCTTTATGACTTGCATGAGCTTGCTTCCCAATTTTGCAAGCATCACAAAAATGTTTATCATATTTTAGCATAGGTAAGTTTCTAACTAATTCTTTAGATGACAACGATTGAATTAAACGCATATTGGCGTGACCAAGTCTTCTATGCCATAAGGTAGAGTTATCTACTACCGTGGCAAGACATAGTTTGTCTTGAGACTTATTTTCTAATTTCATTAAGTATAAACCATTTTTCCTAATTTCGTTTCCTATGATTTTACCATATTTAATTATTTCACTACCTTCTTCCGTGAACAAGACTCTACACTTATTGTCACAAATTTGACCGACACTAAGTAAGTTAAACGCTAAGTTATCTACGTGTTCTACATTAGATATAGTGAGAGATTCATTTGAGATCGTACCTTTGCCTATGATATTTCCTTTTAAGTTACTTCCAAAGATGACATTACCTCCATCGTATGCTTTGTTGGTAGAGAATAGACTTTTGTTACCGGTCATATGTTTGAAGCAACCACTATCTTTGATCCATTCATCCAGTTCCAAGCATGTTCTCAAGCATACCTATTTCAACAAAAACAAATTCAAGCGTTTTGTCCCCAATATCTCATGGGTCTGAAAATGTTAGTGTTATACATCCCTTGCATTTGTTGCAATTGATTGGGATATTGAAATGGGATATAATTTCCCATATGTACAAAGCCTTGACTTTGATGGTTGTTCCAATTCATAGGATAGAGGTTTTGATGAATTGGTTCTCTAGAGTTTCTTCTAGGTTGAGGTGTGTTGTGTCTTGGTTGAGAAAAGATCTTTCTTCTAGGCGGAGATGTTTTCGACCTAGACTCGGTTTTGACAAAACCTAAACCGCTTTTAAGTGATGGTTTTAAAATGGTTTCTTTGACTCATCAATTCGTCCTAGTAATGACAAAATCCAATCTCAAAAAATGGGTGGACTAAAAATGTGTGCTGCCATACTTTCAGCAATTGTGCGACTCGCGGATCCAGGTATGGTGGATCCGTGCACCTTTATGGTGGATCCGTCCATTGCATTTTCAGCGGAAGGCCCAACGAAACTCATGGGTTTAGTTTCGCTTGTTGACGCTTTACTACTATGAAATCCTAGACCTATTTTACAACTAGATGACTTTTGGTTATTTAACATTTCTCTTTGTGAATTAGTGCTTTTATCAAATTGTACAAACTTAACTTGAGTTTCTTTAGGTCTAGCATTTTTTGATTTAAGTTCTTGACATTGCTTACACGTAATATTAATTTCTTTACTTCTCTCAAGTCTTTTAATTTTCTCGTTCAATTCTAAAATTTCTTTTTCTAAAAGGTCTCTTTTAGTTTTCAAAATTTTATTCTTGTTAATGATTTTTAAGCTAATTTCACATTTATCGTATTCTATTTTCATAGTATCATTATCAAGAGAAGATGCATTATCACTATAATAAGAAGAGTTAAGAGTTACCTCATTTGACGATTGAGCCATAAGACAAGTTTCATCGTTGGTTTTGTCTTCGGCGTCATTTTCACTATCGCTCCAAGAACCTCCAATAAAGTCCTTTTGATCTTTGTTGCGAGGTGGTTTTGGACAATCGCCAATGAGATGATTTGGATCACTGCATCTAAAGCATTTCCGGTCACTCTTTCCTTTCTTATCATCCCTTTGTCGGAATGACTTCTTTTCTTCTCTTGGTTGCCTAACAAATTTACCCTTTCTTCTAAAGAACTTTTTAAAGTTCCTTACGGCCATAGCATATTCTTCGTCATCACTTCCGGATGTCGAAGTTTCATCATCACTAGACTCTTTCTTAACTTTTAAGGCAATAGACTTAACTCTTTCCTTTTTGCCTCTATAGATTTCGGAATCTTTTTCCATGACAACTTCATGTACTTTTAGATTGCCGATAAGCTCATCTAGAGCTAGTGATGACAAGTCTTTCGATTCTTTAATCGCTATGACCTTTGCTCTCCATTTTGGATGTAGAGCCCTAAGAAACTTCCTAACATAATTCTTGCTAGAGAAACCTTCATCAAGAGCTTTAAGACTAGTAATAATAGTGTTAAATCTAGCAAAACCGCTACCAATAGATTCTTCTTCAAGGATAGTAAATTTTTCATATTGTTGAACAAGAAGACTAATTTTATTATCTTTTACTTGGCTATTACCTTGATGTGTGATTAACAACGATTGCCAAATATCTTTAGCCGTTTTACAAATAAAACTTCTTTCGTATTCCTTTTTAGGTAAAGCATTATAGAGAACCATTTTAGCTTCATTATTTTTAGCAAGTTTCTTTTTAATATCGTCGGATTGTTCTTCAAAGGGAACAACCTCTAAAACTTGGGTTTCTTTGTTTCTAGCAACCAGTGGAAAATCACCATTCAAGATAATATGCCAAAGATCTAAATCTTTTACTTTCCCTTTGAAATCTATTTTTCCAATATATAAAATGATCACTTTCAAAAAGAGGTGGTCTTTGCATAGATTACCCTTTTAGATATTTATCCGAATCCATAGATCGATTCAAGCTTTAATGTACAATATATGTTAAAGATCTTGGGTTACCTTGGCTTCTGATACCAATTGTGGAAACTAGAAGGGGGGGGTTGAATAGTTTTTACCATTTTAAAAATAAAACTTAGATTGTCAACTTATGTGAACTCAACAAATATACACAAGTGTATATGATAGCGATGCAATAAGTAAATAAGTAATCTACGAAGTATGAAACAAGTAAGATAGAAAGATCAAAACCGATAAATGGTTATCAGTCCACCATGTCTAACAGACATAAGGACTGGCTAGTCCAGGAGCAAACGGCTCTTGGTAAAGACTTCTCAAATCCGTTAATGGCTGACAATTTGCCAAAAATTGTATGGTTATCAACTCACCATATCTGGTTAGTAAAGAGTTGGCTAGCCCACAAGTTTATGGATTGTGGTAAAGGCTGTGGAAAAACCATAACTAGTCCATGAGATTATGGCTTATGGTAAAGACAAATTGCAAATCCATATTAGATGGTTGACACTTTACCAAAAAGTGGATGGTACATCAACTCACCAAGTTTCATGTACAAAGAGTTGATATGGTAATCAATCCACCATGGAATTTACCTTTTCTAGGTGCCAAAGGATTGACTAGCCCTGAGCAAACGGCTACAGGTAAAGGCATATCAAATCCGTTCATGGCTATAATGGTTTGCCAAAAACCATATGGTATTCAACTCACCAATGTTTCACGTACTGAGAGTTGAAATGGTTTTCAGTCGACCATGGACATGCACCTTTCTGGTGGCCAAAGGACTGGCTACTCCAGAGTTAATGGCTAACTGGTAAAGAGACATCAAATCCATTTAAAGTTTCAATGATTCACCTCTCACAGGAGTTAACACACCTGGAAGTGATGAGAATAGTCTGAAACTATATGATTTGATGTACATATAGTCAATGTAGCTGTTTAAGTGTTGCTGAAAAGTTTTGAAGAATAGTTGCTGCAAAGATCAAAAAGAGATGATTTGAAGAATTGCAGCTCAAGAATAATTCGAAGAGTTTTGTTTACAACATCCTCAGGAAGCTCAAATTGAAGACACTTGAAGAAACTTGAAGTTCACAAGTGAAGATCAAGTTAGGGGAGGATTGTTGGGAAATATATTGTAAAAGACTTAATACTGGTAGTATAACAGTTAAGTCTGGTAGTATTAGTTAGTTCTGGCAGTACTAAGTTAAGTCTGGCAGTACTATAGTTAGTACTGGTAGAGTGGCAGTACTATAGTTAGTACTGGTGGTATTTAGTTAAGTCTGTTTATGTAACAGAATAGTGATAATAGTTATCTTAGAGATATTTTAGGAGAAATCTTAGGAAATGATATGCATTATCCTTTCACACATTTTGTATAGCCTTTTAGGGTTTCCTTGGTGTATAAAAGGAACCCTACGGCATAGAGTTTTATATAACAAATAGTAGCATTAAAGCTTAATAGAAATCAATAGCAAAGTTAGTATTATATTGTGTTCTTCTTATATGTTAAGATTCTGCATTAACACTTGATATTAATAGTCAGTGTCTCTCACATAGTTGATTTGGATTTATTCAAGTTAGCTATTGTCTTACAAAGGCTATATAGATCCAACACAAGGACCTACAAACTGGCACAACTAAGGATATACAACCTGTTACTCTTGTAAGAGAGGAAATAGAAGTAGTTCAACCTGTTCTTCTTACTCACGATACGAATTATGATGGTGAAGAAGAAGAGTTTGAAGATACGAATGGTGATATCGACCTTGATTCGTCTAATCATTCTTCTGATGATGATGCGTAGATTCAATAATTATTTTTCACTTGCTTGACAATGTATTAGTTTATCTTTTTAAGTTAACCAGTATATTGTAATAATGTTTAGACTACATTTCTTAATTATTTTAATTTGATTGGTAGGCTTGACTACTTCAATTGATTATGCCGTCATTATTCTTAATTGACAATTTCAAATCCATCATTTATTCATAGCAGTAGACATTAAATTGAGTTATTATGTTCTTATGGTACATCTATTATAATCCAATATGTCATAATAACATATAGTTTATTTTTCAGCTGATGCCTTTCCATCATGCCCAATACTAGAGGTCGATCCAGAGGTTCTCATCCCAAGCCATTTACTAGCAGATCAATACCGACAAAAAGAGGTGGTAGTAGTATTATTGGGCGTGGAAGGGAGATAGCAAATGAATGGAGCCTGAGAGGAAGAGGCAACAACAGTAGTAGTGGGAACGGTAGGGAAATACCTGATGAATGTAGCCCAATAGAAAGAGGAAGCAACAATTCTGGGAACGGTAGGGGCAGAGCAAATGATTGCAGCCCGAGAGGAAGAGGAAGCAACAATACTTCTGGGAACGATAGGGGTAGAGTAGATGATTGCAGCCTGAGAGGAAGAGGAAGCAACAATACTTCTGGGAATGGTTGGAACATAGCAGATGCTTAGGAAGAGGCAGCAGCAGTATAGGTGGGCGCGGTAATGAGAGCGCAGATGAATGGTGCCTGAGCCCATATATATTTGGCGATGAAAGATTAGATGTTCATGAAGATAATGAGGAGCATACAGAGCATGTCATTGGTTCATCACAAAATCAAGTTGGGTAAAACGTCACCCCTTCATCATCACTTCCTAAATTATGGCTTGTTGGTAGAGTGTAAGTATATGTATAAAATAATTCAACTTGTTGGTTTGCTTTCTTTTGCAATTTCAATTTATATGTGTGGCAGTGTTCTATGTTGTAGGTTTTATGACCCAGGAGGTTATCGCTACTTAGGCAAACACATAATCAATATATTTAAAACACTTGCGTCCAATTTATAAAACAAAGCATGTTCTCACCCCAAATAATAATAAATCAGTAAAACTATAAAAGTGGGGCTATGAACTCACCTTGAGTACAATATGTCCAAAAAATCACAGATAAACGTCACCAAGACGATGATGCAACCTATTTAAATTAAGGTCGTATAAGTACCGAGTACTTTAATTAATAACATTGAATATAATCTTATAGTTGTTACATCGTACTATCGTTCGGGCTATCATAATTAAAGAGGTCATGACATGACGTACGAGGAGTTAGGACACTTTAAATCGTAAATCCCAACAAAACGTCGATTACGTCATCCGAAGAGGAGCCTCATTATGAAACTGCCTAGTATTATAGTACTTTTGATAACCACCAATATTCATAAGCTAATCACCGACTATATCAGTTTAGTAAAATAATATTTATAAAGTGAAAACGTTTATAAATATACTTTTCACGTAAAAATGACCTAATTTTGCTCTGTTTTAAGCCTGTGCTATCGCGTATTCTTTACGTCCACGACTGTCGTAGTAAACGAGTGATCTAGTATTGATCATCCATACATAGTTAGATCTCTCCAATGAGAGTCTAGAAACGCATAGAGCGTATGTAATAGTAGTAGTAGTTTCTTTATCATGTTTGAATAAAGAAAACCTTATTAGTAATGTTGATTGTGTTCTTCATATTCTGATGCATATTTTCAATCAATGTTATCATACCCTAGTTGAGTCTAGATTCTTGGATTTAACAAATAGTGCTTTTTACTGTTCATAGTTTATAAAATTACTTTTATAAACTTTAATTATTGAAAATATCGTAGTTTATTCGTTATAGTTCCGTTTTAGCGATTCTTTCGAGTACTATCTCGTAATTAAAATTTATATCATATTTTAGAAGTTTTAAAAATATTAGTTTCTGTAATGAATAGTAACTTTTATAAAAATAGTTTTATAAAAGTATTTATAGTCGTAAACTCGTATTTAACGTACTTTTTTTGTTATAAATTGGTTCTTCGAGTTTCTTATCATTTTGGAATCGTCACGAGACGTATTATTATTGTAAAATGTCAAAACCTACTGTATTGAAGTCGAATTCAAACAGCCCCTAATTAATAATGTATATCACTTTATAAAAACCTTGTTTTATGTATTAATTCATTTAGTAGTTTAATATAGAAACTCTTATATCTATATTTTACACATGTGGTACTTATAATAATGTCCAAGTTCACCCATAGTCCTTGTAAAGTCATTGTAATAAGTTTTAATAATTTATTTCATTACTTTCATTTGTAATTATATTAAGTAACTTTAAAACCCTAATTTTCACTTAAACATGTTTATACTTAAACAACATGTTAACATATTTATAAATATATTTATCCATGATATATATGACCATATGACATAAGAATAAGTGCATAACTTAATAAACATTAGTGAAAACTCATTTTACATATTTAAAAGTCATTAGTGGTGATTATAGCCATAATTAACATATTACACATAAAATCATAACAAATAAAAGCATGAAGGAATTAGGAAGACCTTAGGGATGATGTATGAGATGTAAAATGAATGCTAAACCCATGTTTAGACTTAAATCCAAAGCTTACAAGCTTATGACCCTAGATTAGGTTTGAAAACCCTAATCATCCCTTTTCTTCTTAATCCTTGCAAATGGTGATCCAAGGCTTGTAAATGATTTAGTGTGCCTTAGGATTTATGTGTAAAGGGTTGTATAGATTGTAGAAAATTTTGTATGGATTGCTTATGGATAGCTTATTGAGCCGTGGCTTAATAGAAGAGAAAAGAGAGAAGAAATTGATTTTTCTTAAGTAAAATGTGTAAGTGATCTCTGATATACATGCATGTATATATATAGGAAATGAAATGAGATATTTTTATGCAAGTTTGACCAAGAATTTCCATGGGGGGGTTGGTCTTTGCCGTGGGATATAGGGGACACCAAGAGGGAAACAAGGGCTTTAAAAGCCTTGGTCTCTTGGTTCCTTGATATGGGAATCATCCCATTAAAGTAGAGAGAGTGTTTACTAGAGATTTTCTTTCATACTTAGTTAATAACTTGTGTATTTATTAAAGAAAATGTGTAAGTAAACTTTGTATAAAATGTGTAAAGTGTAATTTATTTTTATAAAAGTATACTTGTAATGTCTTTGTTAATTTGTACATATACTTTTATATAGGACATGTATATGTATGCTCATATGCATAAAGTTTCATAAACTTTGATCATTTTATATAAACGTAGGTATTTGTTGAAGCGTACGTTAATTTTTAGGGTTCCGGGAAAACCTAATTATCATTTATCGCGAAACGTAAACGCTTTCACGTATCCGATAAAATAACTTGTGAAACGTTAATAATTATTCTCAAAATAATTGCTTAACCCTCATAATAATTACATAAAAATAAATTAAAAAAGATTAACTAAAAAAAAAAAACCATAAAAAAAGGCAAAAAAAAAAAAATATAAAAAAAAAAAATAAAAAAAAAAAATTTAAATTAAAAAATAAAAACTTAAAATAACAAATAAAATAAAGTAAAAACCACCTCATAATTGACCGTAGACAAAATTTACTTAATGTCCGTTTACGTTTAACTGATCATTTTTTTTAGCTTACTGATATAAACTTAACGATTTCCATTAAAAATCAAACGCGTACAATATTACCAAACAAATAGTAGTGACTTTATGACGTCGTACATTGTCCTAAAACAACCACGGGTGTTATAGAAACTCTTCCACATCCCCGGTTAGCTAAGCCTTATCCTCAAGGCTTAAAGACGCAAAGGCAGCACTGAGAACGGCTCGGTCCTTATGAACAATAGATGGGATTTCTTTCTCCGGAATTGATCTAACGATCTGAGGCTCTCGAGCTAACATTAGGTGACCACCTCAGACGGTAAACTCAGGTCCTACAACAAGCTCTCTGTTTTGCAGGGAGCAAGGCGTGACGTCGGACGGCTTAGAGTTCCATCTGCCAGTCCTTCCATTCGACACCATGACTAATGGGATATGGCTTCGCTTCACAATTCAAAAACAACAGTTTAACCTTTCAAACCTTTCAAACGACTTGATCTCTAATAAGGTTCCAATTCCTTCCATCGACAAACCTGAAGCTTGTCATCAAAATCAAAATGAAATCCATCTAAAACGGACTGGCTAAGGTTTTCGTCGGGCATGACACTACTTCTATAAAAAAAATAGTTCGACAACGTAAATGTAGTGTGAACTCCTGCTCAAGCTTCCACAGGAATCTCGAGCTTGTAAGCAAAAAGCAAAAAACAAAAAAAAACATAAACACGTCCTCTATACAAAAAAACCCCCTTTTTAATCAAAATTAAATAATATTAACAACCTTTGAAAGGTCTAGTAAATAACCATATCTAGGGGTTTAACTTCCGTCCATCGTTTGTTGCCAAAAACGTACTAACTAACTACCCCTAAACTACCCCACCAACAATAACCAAAAAAAGAAACACACCCCTACCAACTACCTTACCCAACTAAAAACCTAAAACCGATATAACAAAGTACTAAACATACTACCATAAAAACCCTATAATTACTTCAAGTAAACACCTCTACTAAAATACCCCCCAAACTATAATAATACCCCCCCTAACCCTATTCCAAGCGATACTTGAAAAAAAAAAAAGCTTGCACTTTATCAATCTCCAACCTCAAACTCCATTTGGCTTATGCTTCAAGTCAACGTAGCCTCTTTAGCCATCACACGAGCGGCTTGCCAAAAATCCATCCCTTTGCTTGACTTTCAAGCTTTGGGCTTTCGGGGGGCGGTTCTTCTCGGGGTTCGGTTCTTCGTTCGGGGGTCGGGGTGCGCTTTCGGTGGGAGGGTTCGGGGGTTTCGGGGGGGGGCTCATCTATTCAAGACTTACTCGAAACTATTTTACCAAAACAACAAAAAATTAAGCTTATGGGTTTCGCTCGGCCTACTTTTATAATCGGAATACGATTCTGCTTCAGACGCTTGACCTCACGGTCTATGATCTCGACAGGTTATTCGATGAAGTGCAATTTGTCGTCAACTTGGATTTCATCCGATGGTATAGCAAGAGGTTCATCAGCTAAGCATTTCTTCAAATTCGAGACGTAAAACGTACTATGAACTCTGCTTAATTTCTCTGGGAGTTCAAGACGATAGGCAACGGTTCCTACTTTAGCTATGATCTTAAAAGGTCTAATATATATAGGGTTCAGCTTTCCCCGTTTGCTAAAACGTATCACTTCTTTACACGGAGATACCTCAAACATGAAATTTTAAGGATTTGCATCTCACATATGCATAACTCTTTTGATGATCATGATTACCCAAATAGTGTCGTACTGCTATATATATATATATTTTAGGTATATAAAACTGGGTGCAACATCAACAAATTCGCTCATGATCAAGTTACAACCTAAGATCTATGACCATATTATGTTAACTGTTCGTATTTCGTTCATTCCATCGGTATGCTCCCAGGTACCTGTAATTGTGATCCGTTTGCCAGAACCAAGGGGTCTTTCTGTGGAAACCTCCACGAACAATCGTCGTTTTTTGATGGTTTTTCCGCTTCTCACAGCTGCTCTTTCCACACCTCCGGATATTTGGTGCCAAATCGTCGCCCCTTTCCTGATTTTTTCGATAATAGAGTTGGCTATCTCTGTGGCATCGATTGTACAAGTTCGTGAAGAGGGCTGGACAAGTGGAATGAGGGAGAGCGGCTCGATCGACAAAAAAGAATAGTAGCCTCCTAGAACCTGGCAAAGTCATTATCATTATCAATGAATTCCCGAGCAATTCTCAACCAACATATGCGATTCATTCCCGTAAAGATTCTAACACACAGAAGACTCCTTACCTTAGGAGCGGGATGAGTGATACATCCGGCGAGCGCCGGTGAAGAACACAAGGAAAGCAGGAGCTCGGGTATTGAGATATTCCATCAAGAGAAAGGAGGCAGACTGGTAATAAGGCCGACCGCATAGGGGGAGGGAACCGAAAAGCTAAGCTTTGCGGAGCGGACCAATCTTCCGTACCGCCCCCCTGACTCTCTCCCTATAAAAAAAGCCTGCGGGAAGCGCGAAGAGCTAAGCCACTAATGTCGTGGCGAAGGTTATACCTCGGAAAGTCCGCGAAGTTCAGGTTTTGTATGTATTATATCCTTTCGATCGAGCGACAACTTCTAAGGAAGGTCTTCATTCCCCTTTGAAAGAAGTCAAAAAAAATTTTGAAAATCCCGATTACATTACCGCAGGCCAAAATGAAATTTTGAAAAGCAAGCCAGAGAAAAGCATCGTTGAGATAATACCTTTCATCCTAATCTCATCTACTGAAAAAGGGGCCCTCTTGATCACCTGAAGATTTTTTTAGGCGGAATTGGCATAATTATTACCGTGAGGATTGAGCTGCCAAAAGAGATTATCCTCCCTATAAAAAAAGAAAAAATCAAAAAAGAAAGAACAAATTCGAACCGGCCTTTCCTTTGATAGTCGACAAGCTTGACTTATAGCGAATTCCATAGAATTGGGCCGGCCGCCTGGAATCAAAAGACTTTCGAACCCGTTGAAGATCCTTGTGGCTCCGGATTCCTCCAATCCAGCCGATTCCGAATCGACCAATTCCGGGATTTTTTGCAGCGAAGGCCAGTCATCGAATTCTTCAACCCTGGGGCATGTCGATCCTGAATGAAACTAAACATCATTGATCCTACTATCAATCAATCCGTCATACAAAGGCCTAACTCCGGCTCTCTCTACGGGTGGAAGGAGGGGCAACAGCCTTGTCAAGGCGCGGGCCAAGCCCACTCAAAGTGAAGCGATTTATACCGAGCAAGAACCTGCACTAGAATAGGAAAAGCCAGACATTCCTTCTTTTCAGAATTCCAGCCCTGCGGGCCTGCCCGAACTGTCAGTGATTCAAACAAAGACGCGGGTGCGAGTCTTCCTCGGTTGAAGTCAAAAAAGTCCTCCTCCTTTATCTTATTCCTACCATCCGGGGCGAAAGGATGAGACGGAATAGCGTGTAATTTCGGAACCGTTCATAAGCTTTCCCTTGACTAATATAAAAGTAAAGGCAGCTATCTGGAGAATTTTGGGCCGAAGGCATCACAAGATCGAGAGGAGCCATCTTGATTCGGACTAGAGGAGGAAGGAACCTGAGCCCATAGGTGTAGGAATCAATCCATTGTCTCGTTGCCAATTAGAGTAGAGCCAAAGGCAGCTATCGCGATGAATTGTTACAATGTGTGCCTCCTTCTGGGGAAGCGCGCATGCAGATGCAGGAAGGAAGCTTCTGCACAGCAGACAATGAATCTATGGGTCCCATGCCTTGTTAGACGACCCGTGCCTTCATCCAAACAGGTGCCTCCTAGGCGGAGAGGAGGGCTTAGGATCGCCTTTACCAGGGGGATGAGGATGAGACAGAGTTGACTCCCGCGGCCTCTCGGTAGAAGAGGGAGAAAGCCCAGTCTTCTATCTCAGTCTCAACAGAAGGTAAGAGGAAGGGCCATTCCCTCTTTCCTTCGGGAAGGGCTTCAAAGCGCCTTCATCATGTCAAGCTTCAGGCAAGCGATTGGCTCCAAGGGACTTTAGAAGAAGAGCAATGAGCGTAGTGTTGAACTCTTTCAGTAAGCACCCCTTCCGAAATAGAAATCCATCCTTGATTGCCATCGATATTTCCTCCCTAACTAGCCCCTTATTAATATAAAATGAAAGAATAAGTTCGGGAAACCGTCAGGCCCCACTCAAACTAGCTGCCCTACCACCTTAGAATTAGAAAGAAGCATTTCTTAAAAAAAAAGAAAGAAGCCCGAATGCTCAAGCTCAATATCATATGGGTTGTGTTCTACCAACGAGCAGCCAGGAGCCTAAAGAAAGCACTGAGAAAGAGATAAGTGTTCCTTATAGGTTCGTATATATATACTGTGGCGCTATATGATCTTTAGCTATAGGTCTCGTGTGCTTGCTATAGAAAGTACATATACGAGTCACGAGTAAGAGGAAGTGGTAACGGTCGATGGATGTTCATATTTGAGTATTTGCTGACGGAATGCCTCACATCAAGGTGACAGGATTCGAACCTATGGCCCTCTGTACCCAAAACAGATGCGCTGACCAGACTGCGCTACACCTCGTCTCACCACCCCGGAGCATATAGATCCACCCGATCGATGAACACTCAAACCGAACTCACCCATCCTTTTGGGCACAGGGACGCGAGAACCTAAGAAACAGCTTTTTTTTTTTCGAAATCTGCCTCCAGCAAGATAGGGCGACGCAAAAAAGCCGTATAGTGCAGGAGCGCTCACATTTTTTGGCTTACTCTTGCACTTGAATTTCAAAATCCGGCTCGCTCCCGGCCTTTGGACCCTTGGCCCGCTTAGAAGTGGATTCGAACCACTGACACAAGGATTTTCAGTCCTTTGCTCTAACCAGCTGAGCTACCTGAACCACTTTCCTAAAATCTGTTTTATTCATCGAATAGTGCCCTACCTTACCACTTGACTAGTAAAAAGCCCTTGTACTAAAAAAAATCGAATATATATAATAGGCCTTTTTCGCTTCTTCGTCAAGCTTTCGAGCAGCTCTTTCAACTGCCGCCTAATCCCCCAACATGCTCAAGAACCGAGAGCCGTCCTGTCCCGCCGGAGGGAGCTTGCTTATAGAAAGAAGATAGGCCGATCAAACAAAAAGAACGCGCAAAGGTCTCTCCGCTCCTAGTCACTAAGTAGTGCTATTCTGGGGGGCTGGACTCCACCAAGAGGTTCTTTCTCTCACGTCATTTCGCCCGCCCGTTTCACTTCTGTTCCGGAGGAAATGGGATTTGAACCCATGATACAATCCTCTTGTATGTCGATTTAGCAAACCAATGCCTTAAGCCACTCAACCATACCTCCAAGTTGTTGATCGGAATGGAATTTGATGTGCCGGGTTTGGTTGGTTGGTTGCCCGAAGGGCTATCTGATCCGATCAACTGCGTAAGCCGTAGCGCGCTAGCGCGCGTACTATTCCGGGGACTCTATCCAGATCTATGGATCTCCCCAGCATCCAAGCGAGACTCCATCAAAATCTGCCACTCGTTGGGCGACGCCTTCTTTTCTACGAACACCCCACCACTGAATGATGAACTTTGCCAGTTTTCGCCTCCGACCAGACCAGGAGAGAACACAGGGTCAAGCCAAGCCCTTACCCGCCTGAATGGAATTCATATCTCCTTCGTGAAGGGAGAAAGCCCGTGGAACTGGACTGTGACTCTTCTATTACATTATGGAGAAGTCCATTCTCGTCATGGTCGATCCACGTCCTACCGTAGTGCCCGGAGAACCAGGCTTGCTTAGCTTACAAAGCTAGCTTACTAACGCGAATCATTTTTGATTGATTGCACGAGCTAGCCAGCAAGCCAGCAAAGCCCCCGACGCTTAATCGCTTCATTTAGGCACCTACTGACACTAAAGCCGTTCCACTCGTGCTTCTCTAACGAGAATAACTTCGTTCCACTCTCCCAACAGGCCAGCAAGCCATTCCTAGCGGCTTAGCCCTTGTTAAAGGCTAAAGAGCGTACTGAACACTCACCCTTTCTCGCCAGCAAGCTAAGCTCCTAGTCCTCTTAGCCGGCTTACCTTTAACCTAACTCTCTAGTTTATGGCCTAAAAACACGGGAAAACACTACTTTTTGATCAAAAAAACAGAAGGCCATTTAAAAGCTCTTTTCTTGTGTTCTTGAGTACACGTTAGGATATTACTTCAGGGGCTATCCAAGCCATTGAGGAGCCTGCTCAAGCTGCTGAGGATGATGAAGACTATCGCCCACAATTAGAACCATCTAAAATAACGTATATGATGGATCCATTACGAATGTATCGTCCCAGAAGACCATCACTCTGGTTTCACTGATCGAGCAACGCGGTTATTTCGCGGACCTTTCTGTTCCTAGTTAAAGTGTAGGCCTTTTGGACTTAAGCTGGGATTTGGTATTTCGAAGGCCCCAGGTGTTACTATCATTTCTAGGCATCGTCTATACTTAACAGTTCCCTTTAGTGTAGTTTCTCGGAGATATCTGGATTCTTTTTTTTATTAAAAAAAGAAGAGTCTGGGATGAAAGAGAAGAAAAAAGGTAGTTTACTTGCTTAGTGCTTGTGCGCTAAGGGAAGAAAGATCGAAAAGTCGAAACTTTCGAAAGCGCACTCACCCTTCTCAAAATCTCTTAAGAGAAGAAAGATCTACGCTACGAAAAGGAGCGAGCGGAGAGAGCATAAAGAGCTTACTTATAAGGTACGAGCTTAGAGCCTTGCGTCACTCTGGTATGCTAATCACTTCGTTGTACGACTCTGGAACGGTAGTCGCTTAGTGCGACAGCACTATGGGATGCAAAGAAGCTTCGTCACCCTTCTTTAGTTGCTTCTCCTTTTTTCATCGAGATTGGGTTGGTGTTCAGTGTACCGCTTGTGTAGCCTATGCGAAGCAAGCGAGTACAAGATCGAAAAGAATGCGTTGCATGGAAAAGTGAGATGTCCAAGATATTAAGAACGAGGGGAAGAATCGACGAGGAATCTAGACTAGAGAGGAATATAGAACATCAAATCGTGAATGAAAAAGAAAAAGCGTGAGGAGAATTATCAACTCGAGATGTTAGAAGGTGCAAAACTAATAGGGGCCGGAGCTGCTACAATTGCTTCAGCGGGAGCTGCTATCGGTATTGGAAACGTCCTTAGTTCCTCGATTCATTCCGTGGCTCGTAATCCATCATTGGCTAAACAATCATTTGGTTATGCCATTTTGGGCTTCGCTCTAACCGAAGCTATTGCATCGTTTGCCCCAATGATGGCCTTTCTGATCTCATCCGTATTCCGATCAAAGAATCAAAGAAAGAAGGTTTCAGTTTCATAAAGCAAGCACCTCTTTCCAGCCTTAGTCAAATAGCCACCGGAGGCAAGGGGGCGCAGTTCTTAAACAGAAGAATGGCGATAAAGAGGAAATGATTCAAATTCAAGAAAAAAAGAGTCGAATTGTAAGTCAAGTAAGAAGGAAGGAGGCTAGCCCCCGAAAATGCTCCGCGCCTAGGTTCTTTTGTCGTTGGGGCTTACACCTTGTGACTCATTCATTCGGTCGAGCGTTCCTCGGGCGTCGATCAATCCTGAATCACAGGCCGCTCTGTCATTGTCTGATTTTTGGTTGTCTGATCACACTCGAAATTATGTATCTACTTATCATATTTTTGCCCCTGCTCGGTAGTTCCGTAGCAGGTTTTTTCGGACGTTTTCTAGGATCAGAAGGAACCGCTATAATGACCACTACGTGCGTTTCATTCTCTTCGATCTTATCTTTGATTGCTTTTTATGAAGTCGCACCGGGAGCTAGTGCTTGCTATCTAAGAATAGCTCCATGGATCTCATCGGAAATGTTTGATGCTTCTTGGGGCTTCTTTGGCGACCGTGAAGTCACCGGATGAATTGCCGAGTAGATAGATCAGATCCGGACGCGGCTGTTGCTCCGCGGCGATACGGACTCGACCCGCTCCTACCCACCCCGGGGCACCATAGCATGTCGGGAATAAGGGGGGACATACTGGACGTAACCACTCCCTTGGTTGGGGGCTGTGCCGCCCCGCCTTTCGATCGATACACAGTTGAGGAGGCCGATCACGAACGCTATAGGTGTGGGAGCGATCCTGGTCAGGGAAGGCTAAGACGGCGCCTCGCATATGGGTAGCAAGAGGGCGCTTATGCCCCGACGGTGGGGCCTTATGGGGAAGGGCCCAGCCCAATAGGGACAGCACACCCCCCACTTCAAGCGCACCTCTGTATCGACTGAATCACTCTAAGGGTCTAATCGGTGGAACCGGTGAACCACGCGAACTGGTTAGATGCGTGGGGCAGAGGGCTCGTAGTACCCCCTTTTCTTGATCCAGCCTTTTCTTAGCTTCGGTAGTGAATCACCTACTAAAAAAAGGGCCCGACGAGTGTGGTGCAACTGGGATTCTTTTTTTTATTAAAAAAAGGAAGAGTCTGGGATGAAAGATAGAGAAAGAAACAAAAGGTAGTTTACTTGTTAGTGCTTGTGCGCTAAGGAAGAAAGATTATCGATAAGGCGAAACTTTCGAAGTCCGCACTTCACCCTTCTCAAAAATCTCTTAAGAGAAGAAAGATCTACGCTACGAAAAGGTGCGAGCGGCGGAAAGGAGCATAAAGCGGCTTACTTATAAGGTACGGAGCTTATAGCCTTGCGTCACTTCTGGTATGCTAATCACTTCGTTGTAGACTCTGGAAACGGTAGTCGCTTTAGTGTCGACGCACTATGGGATGCAAAGAGCTTCGTTCACCTTCTATAGTTGCTTCTCTTTTTTATCGAGATTGGTTGGTGCTTCAGTGTACCGCTTGTGTAGCCTATGCGAAGCAAGCGAGTACAAGATCGAAAAGAATGCGTTGCATACGAAAGTGAGATGTCCAAGATATTAAGAACGAGGGAAGAATCGACGAGAGAATCTAGAATAGAGAGGAATATAGAACCTCAAATCGATGTAATGAAAAAAGAAAAAAGCGTGAGGAGATTTATCAACTCGAGATGTTAGAAGGTGCAAAAAAATAAAAATTAAAGGGGGGGG
>BQNB010013947.1:0-10000 GCA_026074375.1 Tanacetum coccineum | reverse complement strand
CTCTCCATCCCTCGAGATGATGGGTATCAAATCTTGCCTTGGCCACTGCACCCAGCCTGGCATGAACCCATCTCAGATCAAACCCAAGCACAGGCCATAGACTTTCTCAGGCAGCGTATATTGACTTCTTCCTTTGCCATCACTTTCCCTATCAGACTTCGAGCCACTTCATCTATGCCATCAAACTCTTCAAAATCAGCCTCCTTGACTACTTGTCTTTCTTCTACTAGTTCGGATGGAAACCCTGATCAGGCGGGTGGCCTAGCTAACCCCTTTCTTCGTGCTTTTACGAAAGATCGCTTCGCTTGCCATTGAACGGATCACAGGAAATCACCCAGCAGATAGAATCCGGAAAGAGCCAAGACAAAGATACTGCAGCAGCATTGCACACATTAAGACACCTACGGTTTAGAGAATGACCAGGTCTTACACACCTAAACAAGAAAGACATAAAAGAAATGCCTAACATGGCACTCCCGTGGCAGCTCTGAGAAAGATAGGAGTGAGAGTGTCTCTTGAGTAGAGTAGACTTCCCCTCAGCCTCTAAACTCATGCACAAAAGAGAGTTGATCGCCTTTAAAGTAAGAGTTTTTATCATTTCTTTAAGATAAGTAAGTTAGAAAGCCGATTCCTGCCCTTTTCTTATATTAGCGAAAATCTTTCCTAAAATATTTCCGTTTCTTTATAGTTTGAAATTGTTATCCAGGAAAACGGCTTTTTTTGGTAGAATATGCAATATGGGGGTCAAAACTAGCGATTTCAGCATTATCAACGACAAAATGCAAGAAAGAACTAATGCTTACGCCCTGCTCTCGCTACTCTTATGTTGATTACCGAGACAAGGAAGAAAGATATGTTGGAATCGGATAACTATCAACAATAAAGAAATGATTCCACTTTTGCAGCCTTTCCAGTTCTTTATCCTTCACATTTATTTACGGCTCGAGGGGAGAGAATAGAAGCAAGCATTTCCCGTTCAGTCGGTAATGAATCAATACGCGGGGCTACTCTCTTCCATGGGAAAGGCAAGTATTGGCTCATATTGGTTGGGTTTTCTCTTTCCGTAGGCGACTTTCCAGAAGATCCTCAAGGTAGATATGCTTTTCTTCTCAGAAAAGACCATCCTTTTTGGGGCTATTAGGTTACAAAGATGTCTGTCGACTCTAGCTGAGATGGTAGGCTCGTAAAGGCATGAAGTGAGCCTCTACAGGGGCTGCTAAGCAGGCTTTCATCAAGATGATAAGGGACGAAGTGACTCGACCAACGGGAGAGGAGATGAATAGGGCGATTCGAGCGATCTTCCCTTTCGACGTAGCGCGTAACACTTGCTGGGGCGGCGCTTGCCTACAACCCAGATTCTTCGTCGGTAGAATAGATTGATTCGAGGAGTACTGATGATATTCTTGAAGTCATCTCACCCTTTGAGTAGGGAGGGAACGGTTGTACTAGAAGGGCTTACGATACCGATAAGAGTAAGACAAGAGCGACTTCTTTTTCGGTCACTGGTCTAGTTCCAGCAGGGGTAGGACAGGAGTACCAGTAAGCAAAAGGACTTCTTTGGGAACTCCATTGACATGCTTACACTACCGGGAGTTTCTTGCGCTTGAAGGTGAAAGGGGCTATCCCCTTCTAATTCATGAGACATTCAGCCCTCTATCCATTGGGATGCTCATAAGAACCTCCGTTTTACCTTCACAGATTCCTATTCTATTCGCTAGAAAGTGAAAGGGTCCTTTAGCATTCCGAGTGATTTCAAAAGACTTTGCTTTATTAGAAAGAACTTATAGTAAGATGTAAACCACTGATATGCCTCACTTTCAAAGCGGAAACTCTTGTAATGAAGGCTGTTGCAGTAACTAAAACATCTTTGACTTCTTTTGTTAGGAAGACTAGCGGATACCACTATTTGGCACAGGGTTTATAGAATAGCCAGCCAGCCAACCTGTAAGCTAGTAGTTTGGTTGATAAAGAGAAGGAAACCGGCCTATAAACCAGTCAAAGACTACCGGTTTAGTTATAAATTAGACATGGAAGTACGCTCGCTGCTTCATTAAAGAGAGGTGTCAGCTTAATCCATTGCCGGAAATCCTTCCTGCTGTCTGCGCTTTCCACTGTAATCTAACCCATCTTTATGCCTACTTACTCTGTAGGAAGTCTCATAGAATCATAGTTGAAAGTACTGATAAAACATAGTAATGATCTTTGTCCTAAAGGGAGAAATCAGTTAGGTTCTTAGTAGCAGTGGGTATTGGTACTTCCAACGAAGTCAACTTAGATAAGGTTTTAGCTATGGTATCCTCTCTTTAAAGTGAAATCAGGATGTATTTATTATTTCTATTTGAGTTGCCCCTTTCCTCTCTTTCCCTTTGATCACCGACCCTGACTTTCAATCTTGGCCTTGTGATCCTTCCCCCTCCCCCCTTCCCGTGGTTGAGAACCCTTGCCTTTCTTACTAGATTTCCTGTTGATGGGGAGGCTTGGCAAAGAAGCTTGTGTCGGAAGAGAAGTGTAAAACTAAGCAGTTCGGGCTTAACTTGAACCTGATTGCCCTAGTAGGAGTCAGAATAAGGTTGAGGCTTGTCTTCAAGAACTGACATCTCGGATCTTGCCATTGCCAGGAGCATGGATGCCGAGAATGCCCTCAGTCTATGTCTGTCTATATAGATAGGCTTTCAGAAAAAAAAAGGAAAGTAAGCCGTAAGCCAAAAAGAAAGGCTTTTAAGGATCTTCGACTGCTTATAAATAAGCTAATAACAGATCTTTTGCGTCTTTCGAGATGACTCCCTTATTTCCTCCTTAGGAGCAAATCTCTTCTTGACTTGAAAGCCTTCTTCCCGTATTCCTCAACCTAGGATAGATCAATTGACTGTGTAAGCTCTCTAAGGTAGCTATCTATCTTTAATGAGGTTCCTAGTGAAGTCATTCTAATCTTCCCATGGTTCTAACCGGACGCTTATACTAGTGACATTCTATCATCCTGTCTCACTATATCAAGATTAGTAATACCTTTCATCCTAGTTGTTCTCTTTCCTCTAGGCTAGAGAATAGCTTCTTTCTAGATGTATTTATTACTTAAAGCACTGGGAGAGAAAAAAGGACTGTAAGCATCTAGTTTGTGATAGCTTCCAATTGAAGTACCAGCCCCAGGGTTTAGACTATCAGTGCTTTGAGTGTCATCTCATCTGCCCTCCTCTAATCTTCTGTCTCTTCGAGCTGTACCAAAAAAAGAAGTTTCGGGGATTCAATTTGTGATATTACTTATTCTTACTTAACGAGTTACTTACTCAATAGAGCATCTAGTATCAAGAATCAAATCTTTATTACCTTTTGTATTTTTAGTTAAGATAGTATAAGATTTCAAGAGACAGGGATAGTAGGACTAAAGTAAAGCAAGCAAGGCCTAAAAGGCGAGGTGCTCAGGTAAAGGCTAAGCTTAGTTGGATGAGTCCCGACAACTTATTTAATTCAAAATTTTCTTAGCAACGAATACGTTTTGAACCCTTTCGAGTGAGAGCTTAGGGATATGATTCCCAGAGAGAATTTCAATCTGAAGAAGGCAACTCATCTCCTTAGCAAGAAAGTGAATCGCACTACTGACTGATTATACAGTCTGTTTTTCAAGGGAGCTCTAGAAATGTCATAAGTAAGAGAAGAAGAATCTGACGCCCGAAATTCCCATGTCTTTCTTGGTTGGACCAACCGGCGAAATCAGTCTTCCTGAATTGGAAGAGCAAGAACAAGTCTCTCCATTTTTTTGGGGGAGCAGAGCAGTCAAAGAATGAAACAGATCAAATGATTGTTCTAGAATGGCTATTTCTCACAATTGCTCCTTGTGATGCAGCGGAACCATGGCAATTAGGATCTCAAGACGCAGCAACACCTATGATGCAAGGAATAATAGACTTACATCACGATATCTTTTTCTTCCTCATTCTGATTTTGGTTTTCGTATCACGGATCTTGGTTCGCGTTTTATGGCATTTCCAAAAAGAAAAAAATCCAATCCCGCAAAGGATTGTTCATGGAACTACTATCGAGAGTCTTCGGCCCATATTTCCTAGTATCATCCCAATGTTCATTGCTATACCAGCATTTGCTCTACTTTTTATTCTTTGTTCGAAGGCAGGGGTCCTCAACTTTTTTTATGGGATCCTGTGCACGCATGGTGTCTTTCTGGGGAGGCAGGCTCTATCTGCCTTTTTAATAAAGAAAGGTCTATCCGGGTGGATAGCCTTTTTCATTCCCCTTTCCTTTAGGCTTATTTTGAATTTGTTAGGCGGCTCCCTTGTGATGACAATGGATTCGTCTGGTTCTGAGGGGTGGTGGGCGTACTTCTCGTCGAGTGAAGACGCCTCCCCCAATCCTTCATCATCAGGGGCCGCGCCTCACAACGGGAATCATGCATCGGTGTCCACAGAGGGGGCTGCTAGTCCCGGGCACCCGGGCTACGAACCCGATGAACGCATCGGTGGAGATTCCATCCGGGACATTCAACGGAGGCTTTTAGCTTCCAAGCCCTTCCCGAGTGCGGAGGAAATCTACTTCGCCCATGTACAAGCGGAAGACCTGCTCGAGGTCAAGGCTCGGATCATTGGACTAATGCAGGTCCTTTATCCGAGCGGGGACTGGGAACGACGTGGGGCGCGAGCCCTCGATAACCCGACGTCCGCCACGGGTGAGTCGTCCTTAGAAAGGCTTTATAGCCTTTTAGGGGATCTCGAGCAAAACGGGCCGACCTCTAGAGCTTTTTTTTCCTTAACGGAAAAAGTCGCTCTAAGAAGGGACAATTTCGATGCGGAATCTTCCGCATAGGGGTTCGTTCGTTTTGCTCCTATTAAGCCCAGCCTTAGTAGAAGTGGGTAGTGGCACTGGGTGGACGGTCTATCCGCCCTTAAGTGGTATTACCAGCCATTCTGGAGGAGCAGTTGATTCAGCAATTTCTAGTCCTCATCTATCTGGTATTTCATCCATTTTAGGTTCTATCAATTTTATAACAACTATCTCCAACATGCGTGGACCTGGAATGACTATGCATAGATCACCCCTATTTGTGTGGTCCGTTCTAGTGACAGCATTCCCACTTTTATTATCACTTCCGGTACTGGCAGGGGCAATTACCATGTTATTAACCGATCGAAACTTTAATACAACCTTTTCTGATCCCGCTGGAGGGGGAGACCCCATATTATACCAGCATCTCTTTCGGTTCTTCGGTCATCCAGAGGTGTATATTCCCATTCTGCCTGGATCCGGTATCATAAGTCATATCGTTTCGACTTTTTCGGGAAAACCGGTCTTCGGGTATCTAGGCATGGTTTATGCCATGATCAGTATAGGTGTTCTTGGATCTCTTGTTTGGGCTCATCATATGTTTACTGTGGGCTTAGACGTTGATACCCGTGCCTACTTCACCGCAGCTACCATGATCATAGCTGTCCCCACTGGAATCAAAATCTTTAGTTGGATCGCTACCATGTGGGGGGGTTCGATACAATACAAAACACCCATGTTATTTGCTGTAGGGTCCATATTTTTGTTCACCATAGGGGGACTCACTGGAATAGTTCCGGCAAATTCTGGGCTAGACATTGCTCTACATGATACTTATTATGTGGTTGCACATTTCCATTATGTACTTTCTATGGGAGCCGTTTTTGCTTTATTTGCAGGATTTCACTATTGGGTAGGTAAAATCTTTGGTCGAACATATCCTGAAACTTTAGGTCAAATCCATTTTTGGATCACTTTTTTCGGGGTTAATCCGACCTTCTTTCCCATGCATTTCTTAGGGCTTTCGGGTATGCCACGTCGCATTCCAGATTATCCAGATGCTTACGCTGGATGGAATGCCCTTAGCAGTTCTGGCTCTTATATATCTGTAGTTGGGATTTGTCGTTTCTTCGTGGTCGTAGCAATCACTTCAAGCAGTGGAAACAACAAAAGATGCGCTCCAAGTCCTTGGGCTGTTGAACAGAATCCAACCACACCGGAATGGATGGTACAAAGTCCTCCAGCTTTTCATACTTTTGGAGAACTTCCAGCTATCAAGGAGACGAAAAGCTCTGTGAAGTAAAAGAAAAAAAGGGTCGCCGATTGCTACTAAGAACCTAACAGAACTTTCCACTTTCCAACAGATAAGAAACTCTTAGTAAGCAGGATCCGCTGACCGAGAGTTGAAGGGCACGTAGTCGCTGAACCGATAGGCAAACGATGCAAAAGAAGATTGAATATGAGATTTCGCGGCTAAGACGCCAGAGTACATAAAGTGAAGTCGAAGCGGAAGAGACATCTGCGCAGTGTCCAGGCGCCAGGATTGGAAGCCCCCACCAAATGTCTGAAGCAACGGGAGAAATGGTCGATCACCTTTACTTAAGAAGATTTTGCTATCCTCCAAGACACCGGGAATTCTCCGATAGGCGTATCCGCCGTGATCTCCAATTTAAAAGTCAACCGCATTTTGGTTGACGCGGGGAGCTACGTCGAAGTTATTACTTGCAAGGCCTACCAGCAGCTCATCTTCCCATGGTTCTAACCGGACGCTTATACTAGTGACATTCTATCACCCGGTCTCACTATATCAAGATTAGTAATACCTTTCATCCTAGTTGTTCTCTTTCCTCTAGGCTAGAGAATAGCTTCTTTCTAGATGTATTTATTACTTAAAGCACTGGGAGAGAAAAAAGGACTGTAAGCATCTAGTTGTGATAGCCTTCCATTTGAAGTACACAGCTCCCCAGGGTTTAGACTATCAGTGCTTTGAGTGTCATCTCATCTGCCATCCTCTAATCTTCTGTCTCTTTGAGCTGTACCAAAAAAAGAAGTTTTGGGGATTTAATTTGTAATATTACTTATTCTTACTTAACGAGTTACTTACTCAATAGAGCATCTAGTATCAAGAATAAAATCTTTATTACCTTTTGTATTTTTAGTTAAGATAGTATAAGATTTCAAGAGACAGGGATTTGTAGGACTAAAGTAAAGAAAAAAGCTAAGGCCCTAACCAGGCGAGGTGCTCAGGTAAAGGCTAAGCTTAGTTAGATGAGTCCTGACAATTTATTTAATTCAAAATTTTCTTAGCAACGAATACGTTTTGAACCCTTTCGAGTGAGAGCTTAGTGATATGATTCCCAGAGAGAATTTCAATCTCGAAGAAGGGCAACTCATCTCCTTAGCAGAAAGTGAATGCACTACTGACTGGATTTAAGTCTGTTTTTCATGGGTGCTCTAGATATGTCATAAGTAAGAGAAGAAAGAATATGCCGCCCGAAATTCCCTTGTCTTTCTTGGTTGGACCAACGTGCGAACGAAATCTGTCTTCCTGAATTGGTAAAGAGCAGAACAAGTCTCTCCATTTTTTTGGGGGAAGCAGAGCAGTCAAGAATGATAACAGAATCAAATGATTGTTCTTGAATGGCTATTTCTACAAATTGCTTTGTGATGCAGCGGAAACCATTGGAATTAGGATCTCAAGACGCCAGCAACACTATGATGCATGGAATAATGACTTAATCACGATACTTTTTCTTCCATCTTTCTGATTTTGGTATTTCGTATCCAAGGTTCTTGGGTTCGCGTTTTTATTGCTTTTCCAATAAGAAAATAAATCCAATACGCAAAGGATTGTTCATGGACTACTTCTATCGAGAGTCTTCGGCCATATTTCCTTAGTTTCCCAATGTTCATTGCTATACAGCATTTGCTCGACTTTTATTCTCGTGTTCGAAGGCAGGGGTCCTCAACTTTTTTTGATGGATCCTGTGCACGCTATGGTGTCTTTCTGGGAGGCAGGCTCTTCTGCCTTTTTAATAATGAAAGGTCTTTCCGGGTGGGATAGCTTTTTTCATTCCCTTTCCGTTAGGCTTATTTTGAATTTGTTTGGCGGCTCCAATTGTGATGGTCAATGGATTTGTCTGGTTCTGGAGGGGTGGTGGGTCGTTACTTCTAGTCGATGTGAAGAAGCATCCCCCAATCCTTCTATCATCAGGGGCAGAGCCTCACAACGGGAATCATGCTATCGGTTGTCACTGAGGGTGTCTGGCTAGTACCGGGCACACGGGTATACGAACCCGATGAACGCCATCGGTGGAGATTCCATCCGGGACATTCAACGGAGGCTTTTAGCTTCCAAGCCCTTCCCGAGTGCGGAGGAAATCTACTTCGCCCATGTACAAGCGGAAGACCTGCTCGAGGTCAAGGCTCGGATCATTGGACTAATGCAGGTCCTTTATCCGAAGAGGGGGACTGGGAAACGACTGGGGCGCGTGCCCTCGATAAACCCGAAGTCCGCCACGGGTGAGTCGTCCTTAGAAAGGCTTTATAGCCTTTTAGGGGATATCGAGCAATAGGGCCGACCTTAGAGCTTTTTTTTCCTTAACGAAAAAAAGTCGCTTCTCGAAGGGACAATTTCGATGCGGAATCTTCCGCATAGGGGTTCGTTCGTTTTGCTCCTATTAAGCCCAGCCTTAGTAGAAGTGGGTAGTGGCACTGGGTGGACGGTCTATCCGCCCTTAAGTGGTATTACCAGCCATTCTGGAGGAGCAGTTGATTCAGATTCAGCTTTTTCTAGTCTTAATCTATCTGGTATTTCATCCATTTTAGGTTCTATCAATTTTTATAAAATCTATCTCCAACATGCGTGGACCTGGATTGACCTATGCTTAGATCAACCCTATTTGTGTGGTCGTTCTAGTGAGCATTCCCCACTTTTATTATCACTTTCCGGTACTGGCAGGGGCAATTACCATGTATTAACGATCGTAAACTTTAATACACCTTTTCTGATCCCTGGGAGGGCGGGGAGACCCCATATTATACCAGCATCTCTTTCGGTTCTTCGGTCATCCAGAGGTGTATATTCCCATTCTGCCTGGATCCGGTATCATAAGTCATATCGTTTCGACTTTTTCGGGAAAACCGGTCTTCGGGTATCTAGGCATGGTTTATGCCATGATCAGTATAGGTGTTCTTGGATCTCTTGTTTGGGCTCATCATATGTTTACTTGTGGGCATTAGACGTTGATTTTTACCCGTGCTAATTCACGCTCTACCATGATCATTAGCTGTCCCACTGGAATCAAAAATTTTTGTTGGATCGCTAACATGAGTATGGGGGGGTTCGATACAATACAGAACACCATGTTATATGCTGTTGGGTCCATATTTTTGTTCCCATAGGGGGACTCATCTGGAATAGTTACGGCAATTTTGGGCTAGACATTGCTCTACATGATACTTTATTATGTGGTTGACAATTTTCATTATGTACTTTTCTATGGGAGCCGTTTTTGCTTTATTTGCAGGATTTCACTATTGGGTAGGTAAAATCTTTGGTCGAACATATCCTGAAACTTTAGGTCAAATCCATTTTTGGATCACTTTTTTCGGGGTTAATCCGACCTTCTTTCCCATGCATTTCTTAGGGCTTTCGGGTATGCCACGTCGCATTCCAGATTATCCAGATGCTTACGCTGGATGGAATGCCCTTAGCAGTTCTGGCTCTTATATATCTGTAGTTGGGATTTGTCGTTTCTTCGTGGTCGTAGCAATCACTTCAAGCAGTGGAAACAACAAAAGATGCGCTCCAAGTCCTTGGGCTGTTGAACAGAATCCAACCACACCGGAATGGATGGTACAAAGTCCTCCAGCTTTTCATACTTTTGGAGAACTTCCAGCTATCAAGGAGACGAAAAGCTCTGTGAAGTAAAAGAAAAAAAGGGTCGCCGATTGCTACTAAGAACCTAACAGAACTTTTCAAAATTGAAAACGGATCAGTCGACCTGGTCTACGAATCTATTCTAACTATCAACGAATTCTTCCAATTTTAGGCGGGATGGGGATTGTAATTATTTAGACTTCTCAAGGTATAATGACAGCCCGGGAGGCTAGATTCGAAGGAATCGGCAGATCAATTTTGTGTTATATATGGTAATCCTTCTGATATCCGAATTAGATCCTAAATTGACTATTTGTGAAAAAAAAAAGAAAGGGCGGGTTGTATAAT
>BQNB010013946.1:0-76154 GCA_026074375.1 Tanacetum coccineum | reverse complement strand
ATTGATTTTTACATCTTTCATATATGGTTTTAGTGATGTTGGTTGTATTTGTTAAAGGACGGGTGATGTTGGTTGTGTTTGTTAAAGAGCATATGATGTTTATAAAATGATGATGTTTGTTAGCCTTAATTATATTAAGTCAAACAAGAATGTTATCAGTCTTATTAAGTCAAATTAGGTCTTGTAATGTAATAGGCTAGTCGGGTATTAACGGGCTTGGATTCTAATCTAACATCGTCCGTGTTTTGGGCTTAAAGACTAAGTTAAGCCAAGCCCGGCCCAAGAAGAAGCCCATGTGTCTTAAGTGAAGGCATAGCGTATAAACGGAACCCTCTCCACACATAGAGAGGGTGTTGGTCATTCATATGTATGTGTAAAACATGTGTGTAACCTCCCACCACTCTCTTCTCTTAATCTAATCTTCCATTTTCCTTTCTCTCTTTTATTGCTTATTTGGTATTGCTTATTATTGTGTTTGGATTAATAAATTAGGATAACATGTGGTATCAATCGCCAAGGGGTTTTTAGTGTTTGATTTGTGGTTAAAACATCAAACCGTGGCTTATTTTATGTTATAAGCTCACGGTTTACTTTCTTTTTGGCTTACTTGTCATAAAAAGCTTCTAGTTCTAACCTTCTTCATCTAATAAGCTTAGTTCGTGGCTTATTTGTTACTACAAGCTCACGATTTTAGCTTATTTAACTTCTTGGATTCGTTTGGTTTAGCTACGGTTTTAGTTTTCTATTGTTCTTATAGTTTAGATTATAGTTAGGAGCTTCAACTAGCTTATTTCGTTGCTTATTCCTTTCATTTTCGTGGCTTATTTTGTGTAAACGAGCTTATTTTAAGCTTAAAATCTTCATGGCCTGTTTGGTAAGGATTAAAACAACTCTCTTGTGTACTTGTTTTGTTTGTTTGCCATAAAACTAGCTAGAAAACAAAACAAAGGACAGTAGTGGTTTGATAAGTAGTCCTAAGTTTGTGTGGCGATTTGGCAGCTTATGTAGCGGTTTGCCATTTATTTTTTAGTAGCGGTTTGAATTTTTAAACAGGTAGCGGTTTGTCATATAGGTAGCGGTTTGTCTATTTCCTTGGTTTTTTAGAAATGCTACTCTGCCCAAATCAATTCTTGGTAGCGATTTGGTGTATTAAGGTAGCGGTTTACCAGTTTGATTACTTTTCTAAGGTAGCGGTTTGAGAAACAGAACTGCCAGTGGTTTGATAAAGTCCTTAGACAACGGTTTGATAGTTCTTACTAAGTAGCGGTTTAGCCGGGTTCTCAACTACCAGCGGTTTGATCAGTTTTTAATTACGTAGCGGTTTGTTAACTGTCGTAGCGGTTTGTTTTACATAGCGTTTGATCAAATTATTTTTGTAGTGGTTTGCTAATTTAATGTGGCAGCGGTTTTAGTAAAATCGTCCCAGCGGTTTGTCCATTAAGAGTGCCAGTGGTTTGATGCTTTTGGCAGCGGTTTAACCTTGATTGTTCCAGCAGTTTACCCTAGTGTTTCATTATCTTGAATTTTCGAACTTTTGGACTCTGGACTTTAATTATACTTCAACTTTGGACTTAAAAGATAAATTCATTAACACACATCAAGCCTTAACTTCAAATTATTATTCATTCACGGTTGTTCTATTGATTTTGTAAAATCCTGACAAGTAACTTTTCTTCTCAGTTATAATCATAGAGTTGCAAAATCATGTGGAAGTTAATTGTCATTTAAAACCACAATCAAATCAACACTTCATAACATTTAAGATCCGTCATCCTTTCACAACTTCAACAAAATGTCAAATACCAATAACAATTTGCAAACTCAAACATCCAATGCTCTTCACAATGCAATCATGGAAGCAGGTGGTAAAGACCGTCCACCAATGTTAGCACCGGGTAATTACGTTCAGTGGAAATCCAGAATCAAGAGATACATCGACACCAAACCTAACAATGAACTCATCCACTATTGTCTCTAGAATCCACCCTACAAGTTTAAATGGACTAAGAAGACTATTCCAGTTACAGAAGGTAGTTGAGAAACAACTACAGAAGGGTACATGGAGAACTATAAGAATGTTTCACAAGACATACGGGATCAACTGAATACTGAAGCCGAAGCTATTTAGATAATTCTCACATGGATAGATAATAATATCTACTCTACAGTTGATGCTTGTCCAAATGCATGTGAAATGTGGAAAGCTATTGAAAGGTTAAAGCAAGGTGAATCAATCAATGTTCAAGATCTTGAAACCAATTTATATTGGGAGTTTGGAAAACTCACATCACGGGATGGTTCACATAACGGGATGTGAATCCACTTGAAATCGTATTACTCAATGTATCTAACAAGATGATGAATGAGCTTGTCAGAAATCAATGTGATGTTATAAATCATCAAGTAAATGTTCAGTTCTTACTTCAATTACATCCATAATGGAAAAGGTTTGTGACACTTGTTAAGCAGAGTCAAGAGCTAAAGATTGTCTCCTATCACAAACTCTATGATATTCTGAAGCAACACTAGAACGAAGTCAATAAGATAAGAGCTAAAAGACTAGCACGTACTGCAATACCACCTTGCACTTTCTCAACAATAACCGGTTTACCATCCTCAAAACCATCCTACTCACTACACTCACAATTCATCAACTAAATTACAACAAGCTGCTACCAGAAATAGAGGAAAAGCAATTGTCAACTCTTCTACACCTACTTATGATCAAGAACCTACTATGGTTGCTAAAGATGATGAAATGTCAAAGGATAAGGATATCGATAAACTCATGGCTTTAATTTCTCTATCATTCAAGAAAATCTACAAACCTACCAACAATAACCTTAGAACTTCATCAAACACCAGTAGAGCAAATCAGGATAATACTCCAAGGATTAACAGAGGTACTGGGTATGATAATAAGAAGGGAAAGTTAAATGTTGATAGCTATGGGAGAATGTAGGTACACCGGTGGTGCAGCAGTCTGGGATTCAGTGTTATAATTGCAAAGAATATGGGCATGTAGCAAAGGAATGTCAAAAACCGAAACGCAAGACAGCTTATCACAAGGAGAAGATGCTATTGTGTAAGCAAGAGGAAGCTGGATTTCCCATTGAATGCAGAGCATGCTGACCTGGAGGGATGACACTAAAATAAGAACCTGGAAGATCAAGAATTAAAGCACATTATATTGTACATGGCACAGATTCAAGATGTACTCCAGATGCTGCTAGACAATTCTGACCCATCTTTGATGTGACCGATTGCAAAAGGTACAAACTAATAAGATAACTAAAATGTTCTTGCCATTGTAAATGAACATCCTAAGCCATTACTGAATCTGTTAATGACACATATAGGAGGAACAAAGTGACACTAACATCACTATTGATTTCATTGGATATATGTAATTGAGAAACGATTACCAAGTATGATGATATCTTGCTAAAGAACGTATTTGCTTGCTTCTTTAATTGAGAAACTAAATGTGACATTGATGACTGTAAAAACTGTAATAAATTTTTGGAAACATCAAACAAGGCTTTAGTTGATAAATTGAAAGGTGAAATTGAGTATTTCAAAACCAAAAATAAAAGTTTAGAATCATTAAACAACATTTTCAAAGAGCAAACAATGAATTGTCAAGACTATCAGTTGATGTCAAAGACCTAAGAAGTTCCAAGATGAACTGTGATAGATAAATGATTCGAATTATGCGTCAAAGGTGGAAATTGATTGTGCAAAAGCTAAAGGGGATTTAATGTCATACAAAATGGAATCTGAAAAGTCATTTAATAAATATACTTGAAAGATAAACAATTTAAATCAACAATTTCATACTTAAAAATAGCTTTTTGCACATCAAGAAACCATCTCCATAATGTCACAAGAAAAAGAGGCTCAAATTAAGTTTTACAAAACTCGTGAAGACAAAGAAATTGATAAGGTCATTGTTTTAGAAAAGAAAGTCAAGGTTTTGGATGATATTGTATATAAAACCGGTTAATCAGTTCAAACATTAATCGTAACTGTAAAACGAGTTTTTCCAAACCTAAGTTCCTCAAGAAAGCTCAAAGAGAGAATCCTCGTTTGTATGATATAGGTTGCTATAATGATAATGTTTCTTAATGTTATCCCTGAATTGACGAAACGATTCGTCCTGCCAAATAAAAGTGATCAAAATTAAGTGATTTAATCAGACCTTTTGATTATGACCAGTTGAATAATCTTTATGATTTGTTCGTTCCACAACGTGAAAAGTCGCCTGAACAACAATATTTTTCAAAAGAGTCAAAAATGAGTCATACATCTGCTAAGAATGAAAATTCCAAAGAGTCTTTTAATAAACAAACAACTTTGTTAGAAAAACGAATGGATGAATCCATTCCGTGGGATCAAAAGTGTAAAAGCTCTAAAGAACTTTTCAAAATTAAAAGAAGTGTTGACACGATTTTTGATGGAGTGGAACGTTGCAAACAAACAATCGCTAAAAGAACATATTTTGGTCACATAGATCCATTCATTCAAAACACAATCGAAGGAAATTTTTGTCCCCAAATTCAAAGAATCAATGCTGATTTAGAAAAATTTAACTTGTGTTTGAAAGAGGAAATGGTTGCTGATTTGAGATACTTTAATTCTCTTGAACATGAAGTAGACACTCTCAAATCTCAACTGGAAACTCAAAAAACACAGTTTTTGAATGAAATCGATCGACTTTCAAGGGAATATTACTATGTTGATCACATGAATGCAATACTTGGTGTGTACACTGAAATGGATGAAGTTACTAATTTGCAATGTGATTATCTGGAAGCTTTGGAAAAATGTGAACGTCTTGAAAAAGAACTTTCAAAAAGTAGAACAATGTCAAAGAGTTTTGAAGCACTTCAGAAACATGCGATTAATCTTGAACTTGCTTTACAACAATGTAAAGAACAGATAAAAAATGACAAATCTTTCAAAGAAAATCAGTCAAACGTATTTCTGAAAGAACGTGAACAATATTTTGAAATTCAAGACTTGAAAGCTCAATTACAAGACAAAGGAATTGCAACACATTGATTAATGAACTCATAGAAAAGATGAAAGGAAAATCTGTGGAAACTAAGTTTGAAAAACCATCAGTTATTCGACAACCGAATGCTTTTAAAAGTCAAAGACAATCAATTTTAGGTAAACCATCTACTTTTTCAGATTCTCTTGCAAAGACAGATTTCTTAAAGAATGTTCAGTTCTTACTTCAATTACAACCACAATGGCAAAGGTTTGTAACACTCGTTAAGCAGAGTCAAGAACTGAAGACTGTCTCCTATCACAAACTTTATGACATTTTGAAGCAACACCAGACTAAAGTCAATGAGATAAGAGTTGAAAGACAAGCACGTACTGCTAATCCACTTGCACTTGTTGCTCAATAACAACTAGTTTACCATCCTCAAAACCATCCTACTCACTTCACTAACAATTCCTCAACTAGATCAAAACCAGCTGCTACCAGAAACAAAGATAAAGTAATTGTCAACTCTTCTACACCTACTTATGATCAAGAACCTGCTACGGTTGATGATGATGATGAAATGTCAAAGGAGAAGAAGATTGATAAACTCATGGCTTTAATTTCTCTCTAATTTAAGAAAATCATCAAACACTAGTAGAGCTAATCAGGATAATTCTCCAAGAATCAACAAAGAAATTAGGTATGATAATCAGAGGGTAGTTAATGTTGTTGGGGCTAGGGAGAATGTAGGTACTCAGGTAGTGCAAAAGTCTGTAAATTAGTGTTATAATTGCAAGGAATATGGGCATGTATCAAGGGAATGCAGAAACCGAAAAAAGCAAAGGATGCAACTTATCAAAGGGAAAAGATGCTATTGTGTAAGCAAGAGGAAGCTGGGGTTTAGTTGAATGCAAAACAAGATGATTAGAAGGATGACACCGATGATGAATCTGACAATCAGTAATTGGAAGCACATTATATGCACATGGCACAAATTCAAGAAGTTACTCCAGATACTGCTGACAATTGTGGACCCATCTTTGATTCTGAGCCATTGCAAAAGCTCGTAGAGATAATTCTATTCATCGTTGACTCTGGGTTCTCAAAGCACATAACGGGAAATCTCAAGCTCCTAAGTAATTTTGTGGAGAAATTTCTGGGTACGGTGAAGTTTGGAAATGATCAAATTGCACCGATTCTTGGTTATGGAGATCTGGTTCAAGGAACTATAACTATCAAAAGGGTTTATTACGTCGAAGGGCTAAATCACAATTTATTCTCCGTTGGTCAATTCTGCGATGCGGATTTGGAAGTTGCTTTTCGGAAGTCTACATGTTACATCCGTGATTTGAAGGGAAATGATCTTCTCACAGGCTCTCGTGGCACAGATCTGTATTCCATCACTCTTCAAGAAACATCCACTCCCAATCCAATTTGCTTAATGGCTAAAGCTACATCGTCACAAGCATGGTTATGGCATCGTCGTCTCTCACATCTAAACTTCGACACCATCAACTTGCTTTCGAAGAATGATATTGTGACTGGCCTTCCAAAATTGAAATTTGTCAAAGATCATCTTTGTTCTTCTTGTGAATTAGGGAAAGCCAAAAGAAAGTCTTTTCACACAAAGACTACCCTGAGTTCCAAAAGACGGTTACAACTTCTACACATGGACTTATGTGGTCCCATGCGGGTAGAAAGTATTAATGGAAAGAAATATGTTCTTGTAATTATTGATGACTACTCCAGATACACTTGGACTCACTTCTTGAGGTCCAAAGATGAAACTCTTGATGTTCTCATTGATTTCCTCAAACTCGTTCAAAGAGGACTTCATGCTCAAGTAAGAACCGTACGAACTAACAAAGGCACTGAATTTTTGAATAAAACTCTTCATGCATACTTTGCTCAAGAAGGGATTGAACACCAAACGTCCGTTGCTCGAACACCTGAACAAAACGGCATTGTCGAAAGACGGAACCGTACTCTTGTTGAGGCTGCTCGAACAATGCTAAGCGCCGCTAAAGTTCCTTTGTTCTTTTGGGCTGAAGCAATTGCAACAACATGTTTTACTCAAAACCGTTCACTTGTAATTCCTCGACATGAGAAAACACCTTACCACATCATCAACGGCCGAAAACTGTCTGTTAAGTTCTTTCACATTTTTGGCTCTCTTTGCTACATCGTCAGAGATGGTGAAAATCTTGATAAAATGAAGGAAAAAGGTGATGCATGCATTTTTGTAGGGTATTCTAATCAGTCAAGGGCTTACAGGGTCTATAACAAGAGAACAAGAGTGATAGTCGAAACCATTCATGTTAACTTTGACGAATTGCCTCAGATGGCGTCAGATCATGTCATTTCTGACCCCGTTCCACAATGTCCAATAACGGCACTTGAACAAGACAGTTTAAGTCCTGGTCCCCAAAGTCAAGAAAATGTTACTCAAGCAGCTGAGACAGTAACAACGTCAAATGAGCTGGATTTGCTATTTAGTCTGATGTTTGATGAATTACTCAATGGAACTACTCCAATTGTGTCAAAGTCTTCGGTTGTAACAACAACTGATGCTCCTAATAAACGTTAACAACAACACACAACTCCATCTACTTCAATAATCGTTGCTGCAGATACACCTTCATTGAACATTCAAACAACACCTGAAACTACAAGTCAAGCACCAACTCAAGTACCAACTATCACTGCCAATGAGAATATTATTCAAGCAGAAACCAATAAAGAATATGCATAAGTTAACGAAGATGAATTTATCAACATCTTTAGTACACTGGTACAAGTACAAGGGGAGACATCATCTCGTTATGTTGACTCGTCAAACATGCATACATTCTATCAACGACATCCTTCTAAACATCGTTGGATAAAAGATCATCCGTTAGAACAAGTAATTGGAAATCCTTCTCAATCAATTAGAACAAGACGTCAGCTAGAAACATATGACGAGATGTGTATGTTCGCACTCACCATGAGTCAAGCCGCACCAAAGAACATCAAAGAAGCCATGGCTGATTCTGCATGGATTGAAGCGATGCAGGAAGAACTTCACCAGTTTGATCGATTAGATGTATGGGAATTAGTCAACATACCACTCTCTTTCTCAATATACTAGAAATTTTGGTAGGTTTGTCCTGGATATTCTAATCCATCATAATTTGGTATCTCAAAAAAATGTTATCTATAAATGCTTTTTTGATTGTTACAAAATCACGTTAAAAAGAGAGTCTCTTAATAGTGAAAACATCAAGAAGAAAGTGTAGTCGCGTGAGTATGTTTGTATAAAGTTTTAAATGTTCAAGGACGGAGTCTAGTTTCTTATATCTGTAATGTTCGATGATTAATATCGGACGAGGCTAATGGATGTAAGTATTCAACTTACTTAGGCGGTACTAGGATGTATCATGACTTAAATGATTGTACTATTGGTCTGAAATGAATAGTTCGACTAGATGTTTCGTCGATAGGTGTTTATCTGATTTAAGGGGGTTGCATTACCTATTGGATAAAGTTGTACAAGTTGGGACCGCTCCAGGACCCAACAACAACAACCATAACGACAATAACTATAACAAATGGTGATTAGATGTAGAGAGTGAGGACATTTCGAGAAACAATATCCCCAGAATATTGTTCATCATATAGGCGAGGCTCCGGAGGCTATGCATAGCGGCGGAATATGGTACTCGGTCGTTAATTCGAGGATGAATCAAATCCATTAGCTCAAGAGTGTAGCCAGTCTGTTAGCTCCATAAACAGTTCATGATTGTAAGGATTTGTAACGGCAAAAGTAATAACTTAAGAATGAGATAAGGTAGTTCCAAGTTAGGCCTTGAGATTTTTGCTGAGTGGTAAGACACCATTGTGTTTCTAGATCTTTTTGACGGATTCCAACGATTATTGGGTTCAAATTCGTACTCGTTTCATATTGGATACCATTAAGCCCACTCATTTATAATTTCTTATGTACATAAAGAAGCGTCCAAATTTATGTAAGTAAGAAATAATAAACTTATGGTTTGGTGATTTACAATTTATTTATTTAAATGAAGAGGCGTCTCAATCCTTTCAAATAAAGAGATTATAAATCGCCCTACTTAATAATTTCCGATGCAATACGCGTACTTACATAACCTTCAAGGTGGTGGATGACATGACGATGCTGGTGCTCTAATGAGTATGAAACAAATGTTTAAAACTCGTCTTCGGAGACGGGGAGTAAAACTATCAGGCGAGATTGACATAGTGTTCCAAAATAGTTGATGAGTATATAGTTATAGTAAATAATATATAAGTCTTTAGGAGCGAGTTAACATAACAATTATCATATCAATCCTCCTATTACAAGTCCCGCCCATACAAGACTTGTAATACTTAGATTCATACATAATCCCATGTAAACAAAATTGTGACGGTTTTCGCGTAATACGATATTGTATGAAGTCCTGAAAAAAAAATTTTTAGAGACCATTGTTTAACTTACAATGTCTGAGAACGTAGTGAGACCATTGTGCAACTCACAATGTCTAAGAAGTAAAATGAGACCATTGTGTAACTCATAATGTCTGAGGTGTAAATAAGACCATTGTGCACTCACAATGTCTTGGAAAAGTTCTAGTATTCATATAAATAACTTTTATATAAATAAAAAAATTGTACATTATTAAGAAAAAGGAATGTAAGCATATATATTATATATATGTATGTCATGTAAGCACTCAATGTAAACAAGTAATGGTATGTAGTAAGAAAGAAGCAAGTAGTGTGTATGCACTTGAAAATGTTTGTTGTATGAAGTACTGAAAATAATATTTTTAGAGACCATTGTTTATACTCTACAAATGTTGAGAACGTGTGAGGCCATTGTGCAATTCCAATGTCTAAGAGGTAAAATAGTGACCTTTGTGTAACTCAATAATGTCTGAGTGTAAATAAGGACATTGTGCAACTCAGAATGTCTAGAAATGGATTGGTATTCATATAATTTAAACTCTTATTATACATATAATTGTACATTATACGCAAAAGGGATGTAAGCATATATATTATATATATGTATGTCATGTAAGCACTTAATGTAACAAGTAATGTAGGCAAGTAAGCAAGTAGTGTGTATGCACTTTGAAAATGTTTGATGTGATGCAATATTTGTGAAAATGGTTGTAGTCTAGGATAAAATATGCAACCTAGTTCTCTATAACCAGTGCTCTGATACCAATCTGTAACACCCCCAAAAATGTGTCGCAGCGGAAATATGTCCGAGGGCGTTACTTCATAATACAACAGCACAAGATACAAGAGAACGACCTCTAAATGTGTCGTTTGAAAAGTAATCTCGTTGATTTTCTTGAAATTGATATAAGGCTTGTCCCATAATTGCATCACAATGTAAAGCTTGAAAATGATACAACGAGATTTGGTCATTTGCATGTAAGTAGAAACCCATGAATGAAATCTTGTCAAATTTAGAGTCCAATGCACATCAAGTAAGCCAAGCATCTAATTCACCTGAGAAAAACATGCTTAAAAGGGTCAACATAAAGTTGGTGAGTTCATAGGTTTTTGTAAGTATAAATGTTGAACCAAAGTTCTGTAAAGCGTGTATGACCGTTTCAATCCTCGAATGTTCTTCCAAAGTTTATGTATGATTTTTAAAAATCAATGAGTTGTAAAATATGCATGACCATTTCAATCCTCAAATAGTCACAAAATGTATGTATGAAAATTAGACCGCAATTGTCCAAAGTATGTATTGCCACTTTATTCAAATCAATGTTAATATTCCTATGTGTATAAAACAATGATTTCAATTACTCTAAGTTCATGAAACCGATGCTCTATGTACCGATCGTAGGTGTCCCCTCACAGAACACCAGGGCAGTAATGAAAACCATATGTACCCATCACAGGTGTCTCCTCCAAGAACACTCGGGCTGTAATGAATATGTACCCCTCGCAGGTGTCCCCTCCAAGAACACCCGGGCAATAATGAATGTGTACCCCTCGCAGGTGTCCCCTCCAAGAACACCCGGGCAATAATGACTGTGTACCCCTCACAGGTGTCCCTTCCAAGAACACCCGGGCATTTACTTGTAGTTATCAGTTCAATCCGCTTAAGCTAATTCGTAATCATTTCAAAAGTAAAGTATGTATTTGAGACCAAAAATAAAGTCAAATAATGTATCCCATAGCGAGCTATGTAAATGAGTATGTAAACCAATTTGTAATCAACCATGTAAATGCATTTGCAAACAAGCATGTTCTCACCCCAAAAATATATGTAAAACAAGTAAAACATGGGGCTATAAACTCACCTCGATGTTGTAGAACGATTGGCAGGAATGCGCATATTAAGCGCCAGACAAAACGGAAACTGGAACGGCTCGACCAAGAAGTTGCGGTTTATCTTAACGGTTGGAAATCCTGCTTTGGCCAACATCAAATCAGCTTGGTAGTGTTGACTTGCGCGATTCTAATATGAATCAAACCTTGTGTCATCTGGAAAGATCTGATGGGGTGATTCTATGTGAATCAATCTTGTTCCAGTTAAAATGGAATTGACGACTTAATCTGATAAGATTAATAACTATCTGTTTCTCTCTTACCGTGTTGTCTGCTTTGAGACAGTCTCGGTAATGAGATTCATGCAAGCATGGTGAATCTAATACATCTGTGTTGAGTGATCCTACGCTTTAAGCTGGAAATCCTGTCAAGGAGGTACTTCTAAATTGAACCTACCTGATCACAGGTCGGTCCTCATGAAACCGAAGGTTAATGCAACCTAATTCAAGATGAATGACAAAGCCAAATTCATCTTTTATTGCTAACTGTCTTATTTTAGGAATAGACGACGATGTTGCAGCCTCATTCCAGTAAAGTAGGATTCATAAACTACATGCTCATACTCAAGCTTTCAAAGTCAATCATTCAACAACAAGACCATTGATTCTAAACTTCCTCATCAACAAAGATCCTTAAAGTCAAATAAAGAATCGCCTATTGGGGAAGATTGTTAGTCTTATAATCATATAAGTCAAACAAGAATGTAACAAGTACGAGCATGTTGGTCAAGAGCACAAGATGATCAAGAAAGTCAAATCAAGATGATTCAAGTCAAGGGGTTGGATGCAAGATAAGGATCTTAATAACTCAAAGTCAAAAGATAAAGGCTCAAGATCAAGATCACAAGACGATGACATGAACTAAAGCTATTTACAAACAAAGCAAAGACTAAGTACCAAAGTATACAAGGCAAGCATAACAGTCAATAAAATCATTATCTTCAACATCAGGGGAGACAATGATAATAACAAGAAACCTCTACAAGAATGTTATACAGTCGTACAAGATACTGTTCTAACTTAGAAATAGAAGAACTTACAAGAGAAGAACCAACATCAAATAGAGGAGTTCGAAGAAAGAAACTCAACTTAGGGGAGAATGAGTAGCCTTAATTTTATATAAGTCGAACAAGAATGTTATCGGTCTTATTAGTCGCAATTAGACTGGTAATGTAATAGGCTAGTCGGGTATTAACGGGCTTGGTTTGTAACCTAATATTGTCCATGTTTAGGGTTAAAGCCCAAGATAAGCCAAGCCAGACCCATTAGTAGAAAGCCCATGTGCCAACTAGGGGCTGAGATATAAAAGGAACCCTCTCCACACATGGAGAGGGTGTTGGTTGCATTTGTTTCATTTTGTAATCCTCCACTTCTCTCTCTAATCTAATCTTCTATCTTTTGTTTCTCTCTCTACTTTCTCTCTCTATTTTTTGCTTATTTGGTATTACTTATTATGTTGTGTTTGGATTAAACATGTGGGACAACAGTTTGATTGATTGTAAAAGCTTCTAGGATTGTTGTTGAAAGAACGGTTAGGGATCGAACTGTTGGGTTAAAATCGGTTAGGTGGGTTTGAAAAATTGTTTTGGAATTTCTTTGGGATGTTGTCTCCACTAAGGTTTGGAAGACTTTATCTCCATGATGGATTATAGGTGTCACCAAGATTGTTTTGCTCGGGCTTGAAAGTATACCACTTACCTCCCGATTCATCGGTACGCGAGGACGCGTATTCAACAAAGGCTTGTTCGGGATCTTTCATGCAGTTGGTTTGTGTCCATCTGGTTGTTGCATTCTCACATGAGGTAGTGATTTTATTTACTTGAGTAGGTTTTGTCAGAGCAAGATGAGCTTCCATCAAGCGTTAGACTTAATTCTCGAGCTCGATGAGGCGGCGGTTGGATGTACTCGGGACATCTTGAGGCAAAGAGATTGCCTTGACCGGCTTAGCGAGATCCCTTGGGTCGTTTCAACTTTCGTTGTCATAGAGGGCGAGGTCCTCTAATAATGCCCAGGATTCTTTGGCGTTTCTGTCACGAAGCTTGCCTCCGGCCGATAGGTTAATGGTTAGTCTTGTGACAGGATTGACATGGTCATAAAAACGATTTAGAACGTGGAGCCAAAGGTCGATGCATGATGAGGACTTTTTTGTAGTAAGTGCACTTTGAAACGGAGTCATGCTTCTGAGAGAGTTTCTCATGATGTTGGTTTGGACATCAGGATATCATTGCGGCAGTTTTGGTCCTTCCTGAGGTGGACAGAAATTGAGCAAGAAAACGAGTAGTAAGATCCTCCCATGTGGTGATGGATCCTTTTGGAAGACGTTCAAGCCAGTTGCTAGCTTGATCGCGAAGGGAAAATTGAAATAAACGCAGGAGCGTTCTTTCCCTGTTTTCACCGTCAAGGTCAAGTGAGTCCACAAGTTTTAAGAAATCCTTGAGGTGTTGGTTTGGATCCTCGGACTGAAGTCCGTAGAATGAGCATCCGTTTTGCACTAACCGGATGGTGTCAGATCGAAGAGGTACCACATTGTTCCCTACGGGGAGCTCAATGGTATTCCTGTAGCCCTCATGGCTAGGTTTGGAGTAATCTCTAAGGGTATGGATAGGATTCGCGTCTCCCATGGTGGTTGACGGGAATGGATTACGAAACAATTAACACAAAGAAAAGATAGACTACCAGAAAGCTAATATACGGAATTTAATTCTCACTTGAAAGTATTCAAGTGAGTAGAAATAAGTTAAACTATGATCGAAACCTAACTATTCCCTACGCAGCGGCGCAAAAAACTTGATGTGAGGGTTGCGAAGACTTCACAGGAAGTTTTACAATCCCTTAGGCAGTGTACCTAATCATTGCAGTGTAGTATAGGCAAGACTCGGGGGGTTGTTATCGTTCTCTAGGGGAATAGGTTGGGAAGGCTTGATCACGGTCTAACAGAATTCTAGGAGTTGAGAGAAGATTATTTTTGTGTTTTTATATTTATAATAAATCAGATAAATCTATGGTTTGAGAGGTTGGTTTTTTAACTAATAACTAAACTAATTATAATCTATGCTACTGGTGATAACTTTATGATAAGCAAATGTATTTACCTAATCATGCACTACTCCTTAGATTGCTTCTCCTAGATCCGTTGCCTTGTCACACTTGTGATGATCTGTGTAAGTATTTCCTAGGTCATGAACGGATTACAAGAACCCGCCGTCTATTTAATATTCCGTTAGGGCAACGCACAAGTAAGGTAGTATGAAGACTGTTACTGTTGGTATCCTTTCTACACTACTCGCGTTTCCCTAGACATATCAACAGCGATACAAACAAAAGCTAGTTTTCTAAAGCCTAACGCGCACATTCATCAACAAGAAGCAACATCAAAAGGATCTACAACCTAAGTTTCATGCAATCATAGATAAATACATAGGAGGGTTTAGCCTCATATGTTATAAAGAAAGCAAGAAGATAAATCAATCAAACAACACATAGACATATTGAATGATTAATGATACATAACCTTACTTGATTAAAACATGGATTCAAGGTAGTACAATAGGGTTTTGAGGCCCTAAAAACGAACTATAAAGCTCCTAAAACGACTAGGGTTCGTCTTCTTAGGTTTTTACAAAGTTATCCCAAAGTTACACACTTAAAACTCTAAAAAAGGATTTATATTTATAGAGATGTCGACGCGATGGCATCGCTTTGTAATCATGTCGTCGTTGCCACGTAGAAGATTCTAGACCCTCTTTAAGTCGGCCACGTCCTAACGCCATCGCGATATTCCTGACGCCGTCACTATATAGATCATGACGACATCGCTTTATGCCTATGACGCCGTCTCCAGCCACTGTTTGCATAAGTCTTAAGAGATTTGGTGTAGGTCAGTAATCTTGTCTGTTTCTTCTCCAAATGAGCCCAAGTCACGTCTATTTCCTCCAAAAGCCATCCAAGTGCTATAAACCTAAAAACAAACGATTAAACACGTAATCTAGCCATATTTGCATGATTTAGGGGGTTAAATGACCCCGAAATAGTGTATAAAATAAAACCTCATCAAATACCCCTACACTTGGGATTTGATTAACCTCAAGCAAATGGGCTTTTCTACCCAGACAATAGCAATATGAGGGTCATTTAACCTACTCTTTAAAAGTATTTTACAACACAACCTTCTAGACCTCGTAATTAAAAGCACGGAAAGTATATACTAGCACCTCACATAAGTGTTTGGGATTCTCTCTTTCACTCGGGTGTATAATAAATTATAACATAATGTACATCCATCCCCCTTCCACCCCGTAGCACCCTCCGCCACTCTGTAATCTACATCACCCGGCTCAAGTATTATCAACTAGCACTCCGCCCTAAAATAAGTCCGTTTCCGGGATTACTTCACTCTTTCACTCGGGTGTATAATAAATTATAACATAATGGGGAAACGGAAAATCAACACTCATTACCTGTCATAGCATATAAATTACCATAGGCTTGGTAAAGGATCAAACCTCCACCGCTAGGCACAAGCATTATTCATTACTATCCAAGAGGTCTTTTAAAGGGTTGTGGGGTGTAGGTGTAAGATAACATTAACGGAAACGGATGTGATACATTTGGGTGGTGACTTTTGGGTGAATTTGGAGTGGAAGGGTTAGCTAATTATTTATAAGAATACACGTTGGTTTGGTTGCTAAGCCAAAGACTCAGACAAGATATACAAACTCTACAAAACTCTACACCAATCTCTTTCTTTTTCTTTTCTTGACTCTAATATAAACATAAACATAAGCACATGGCAGGCCATATATTTTTGCCCTGCCATTGCTTAAACATATAATACATCATGGGAGTTTATAGATACGCCCCTACACTTGAAATTTTACATGCTTGATTATTTACAATCTAACTAATGACCCGATTTAAGGTGGATCAAAATAACATGGAGCTTATTGAGCTTTATCGGGGGTAATAAATTACTTCTTCCCCAATTCTTCATAAGATGAATACTACCATGAATCCTAATCGTCCCAAAACTGTATTTACAAGGATAAGGACTTAGCAACCGTATACTCAAATAATTAACTTGGGTTAAAACAATAATGTACTAAAGGTGAGTAAATACAAGGTATGCTAAGGTGATTTGGATATAACAGTTGATTTATGGGTGACAATGCTCTTCATTAATAGTCCGGCTTAACCAGAAAATTACGAGAATCGTGAAAAAGGATAGGCTCGGAGGATTGTACTAGGGGTATCCTGCACTAAAAATGAGTGCATAGCAAGGGTGTAGGATAGTTATGTTAGCCTCAAAATATTAAGTAGAATATGGAAGATCGGCCACTAATTATGGAAGCTCGGTCTTTAATCAATTATGTGTTGAAATAGGCTAGAACGGGTAAACGGGCTCGTTTATGTAAGCTAATCGGACACATGTATCGGGCGTAAGCCCAAGTAATCCCGAGCCTAGCCCGTAGAAATACCATAGGCGTGTAAGCCTCATGGTTTAACTATAAATACCCCTCTCCTTGATTCATTTATAAACTTTCTCTTACAAGTTAATTCAACCATTCTTTTACTTTCTCTCTCTTGTTTCTCTCTCTAAACTTCTTCATATCTTCTTTCTAGTTCTTCCTTTTCTTTTCTTCTTTAATTCATGTTCCAAGTAATGAAGTGTAAGTGATTATTTGGTTCCGACATTTGGTATCAAGAGCCTCAGGTAGATAGGTGATGATTATTATGGTTCACTAGCTTATTTCGTGCTTATTCTTGGTTTAATAAGCCCACGGCATCATTGGTTTTTGGCTTATTGGCTCACTAAGCTTGTCCTTTCATTGATTTATCATTTTGTAGCTTAGTTTTAATGATCTTGTGGGTTACATAAGCTAGTTAGTTTTTTAAGCTTATTCTATTCGGCTTATTTAGTGTTCAACATAGATGTTTGCTTAGTTCTTGGCTTTTTACTTGAAAAGTTAGCATTTTCAACACTAGAACAAAATATTTATGGCTTATTCGGGTAGCTATGTAGCTTATTTGGTTTAGGGATAGCTTATTCGTAGCTTTTGTAGCTTATTTTTTTAGTTGTAATCTCTTTGTAGCGATTTGCACTTAGACAAGGACTTATCTTGTTTTCTAGTCGAAATTGGCAAAAGCACAAAACCCTAGTACTTGTAGCAGTTTGCTTAAGTGGTCCACAAGTGTGCTAATTTTTAATTTATTGAGGTGGCAGTTTGGTTAAAAGTCTAGCGGTTTGCTATTTTTTCCAAGACAGTGGTTTGTCAAAAGCTATTGGCAGCGATTTATACAGGTTTGAAGCGGTTTGATATATTCATGGCCCACTAGAAATGAAACTCTGCCCGATTCAAAAGTCCGTAACGGTTTGGTTCACTTATAGGCCAGCGGTTTGAGTATGTTTTTGGCTAGCGGTTTACCATTCTGTTATTTACCCAGCGGTTTGTAAGTAAAATTTAAGCCAGCGGTTTGGTTTAATACTTCAGGCAGCGGTTTGGTTAATTTTTATAAGACAACGGTTTATAGAAGTTCAAATCTAGCAGCGTTTTATTCTCTCTTTTGGCAGCTGTTTGCTTGTTTTATGTGGCCTGCGGTTTGATGAATTTAGGCAAGTCGGTTTGGTCAGACAAATTTGCAGCAGTTTGCTTGTTTTCTCCCAGCGGTTTGCTCGTTTCATACGTCAGCGGTTTGGACTATTTTTGACTGTACGGAAAATCAATTTTGGTTAACCATTTTTGGTGCATTCAATTTTGGTAAATACCCATTTTCGGTGAACTCTTTATTTGGACATATTTGGACTCGGAATTGAAAAGACAATTAAAGTTATCATACTAAAACCAAGAACCACAATCAAAATCAAGGACTTAAAAACCATTAACTCTACTTAAACAAACCTTAACAACACTCAATTATAAATTCATGGTTTTCTATTGATTTTGTAAAATCCCGTTAAAGTTACTTCTCTTATCGGTTTAAATCATAGCTTGTAAAATCCCGTGGAAGTCAATTGAATTCATTTAACCACAACTTCAATCACAACACATCTACTTAAGATCCTTCAATCATTTTCACTTCATAATTCTACAATCATTAATCATGACTACTCCAATCACAACTTCCACAACCGACAGTCAAATGCATAACAACATCATTGGAGACTGGGTTTAAGGGTCTCATCACCCAATGCTTTGTAACGGGAAGGATCATGCACAAGGAAATCACGTGTTCTTAAGTTACATTGATACAAAGCTCAAATGGTGATGCCTTAAGGATATGCATTCTCGAAGGTCCTTACACTCCTACTACTGTCATAATTCCAGATGTACCTGCAACAGACAATACTCTAGCAGTTCCAGAATGAACAGCAGTTGAGACAATCTTGAATATGTCTGCTGAAAACAAAGCTCATTATGAATCGTAAAAGGAAGCGATTCATTTGCTATTGACTGGAATTGGAGACAAAATTTACTCAACTGTTGATGCTTGCAAGACAGCTCATGAAATGTGGGAAGCTATTGAAAGGCTACAACAAGGTGAATCTCTCAACATTCAAGATGTCAAGACTAATTTATTTCGGGAGTTTGGAAAATTCACTTCTCAGGATGGAGAGTCAATGGAGTCATACTACTCCAGATTTTACAAGATGATGAGTGAAATGATAAGAAACAACTTGACAGTTGCTACGATGCAAGTCAATGTTCAGTTTTTTCAATAACTTCAACTAGAATGGTCAAGGTTTGTGACAATTGTCAAGTAACAACACAAATTGGATAAAGTTTCTTATCACAAGCTCTTTGACATTCTGAAACAATATCAAAAGGAAGTTAATGAAATCCGTGTTGAAAGAATAGCCAAGAATGCTAACCCGTTAGCACTTGTTGCTACTGCTTAATGACATCCAGATCCTTATTATCAAGCACCAAAGTCTCACAAATCATATGCACCAACATCAAAAGCATCACCTCCAACCATATCTCATGCAACTACCAGACACAAAGGCAAAGAGATAGCCAAACCAATCACACCTCCATCTAAGTCAGCTTCTGAAGAAGACAGTGATCCTGAACAAGCTCAGAAGGATAAAACTTGGCACTCATTGCAAAGTACTTCAAAAAGCTCTACAAACCTACCAACAACAACCTCAAAACTTCTTTAAACTCCGGAAACAAGAACGTGGATACTACTCCAAGGTATAAGAATGACAATCAGACTGGACAGTTTGGGAATCAGAGGACAGTGACTGTTGTTGGGGCTAGGGAGACTATAGGCAGTCAGGTAGTGCAGCAAATTAGGATACAGTGTTTCAATTGCAAAGAATTTGGTCATTTTGCAAAGGAATGCAGAAAACCAAAAAGGGTGAAAGACTCTACGTATCACAAGGAAAAGATGTTGCTATGCAAACAAGCTAAGAAAGGTGTTCCACTACAAGCAGAGCAATCTGATTGGCTAATAGACACGGATGAAGAGATTGATGAACAAGAATTGGAAGCACATTACAGCTTTATGGCAAGATACAAGAGGTTCCTACAGCAGACTCAGGAACTGATACTGCGCCATTGGAACAGGTACAATACGATGCTGGATATAATGTGTTTGCCAATGAGAGACAACATTATGAGTAACCTGAATCCATTAGTAACATATGTGTAGTGGAAAAGGTTGATAGGATTGTCAACCCTGATTCACCGGATATGTGTGATAATGATATTCAGACTGACCAAAATGCTGTAGAATGTGATGATGAGCGTGTTGCGCTTGCTAATTTAATTGCAAATTTAAAACTTGATGTTGATGAAAATAAAAAGATTCAAAAGCAATTAAAGAAAGCAAACACATCACTTGCTCATGAATTGACCGAGTGCAAATCTATTCTTGCGGAAACTAGTAGAACTCTGGGGGAGTCTAGTATTCGGGATAATTGTCTAATTGCACTTCAAAATAAACAGACTGAGCTTGAGACGTGCAAGACCTTAAATGACCGTATAGTTGACTATGACAAACTTGAACATAAGTTAAATAAAACTCTAGGACTATTAGCTCAAAAAGAAATTGACATAAAAGAAGGTTTAAAACTTAAAGCCTATGAAATTTTAGTTGTCAAAGAGAAACACGATGAGTTAGTCAAACAGATTCTTTTAACAAAAAGTACACTTTACGACAGCGTAACTGTTCAAAGACGAAAAAAAAGGTTAATAACAGATTTGAATTTCAGGAAGAAAAGACATTGACAAAAAAAATAATCTACCATGGAAAAAGCAATTAAAGTTTTTTTTTTTTGGGGAATGTAAATGTTTACAAAAGGAATCAATCACATTCAACCTATTCATATGGTTAGTCCCAAAGGCCAAACATTTAATGGTAGACACTACTTTGTAAATTCTAAATGTCCCTCAAAAAAGGCTCAATATGAGAAACACCATTGTTTGTATGCAATCCATATGACAATCTGCTCATGCAAACAGATGTCCCCGATTGGGGAAGTGACTTGACTCTTGAAAAAGAGAGTCGTTCAAAAATTGTAATAAAGACAAAGTTAGACCTTATGTAATACACAAAAGTAAATAGTCTTTATGAAAATTTTAAACCCCCCCGACACAGGAATATCTTGTACAGTTGGCCACATAAATGCAAATGAAGTAAGAAAGAAAATGTGGAGAAAATCTTTTATGAAAACTAAACCAAAATTTTTCAAAAACATCGGTTTCTTGCCTGTTTCCTAATCAATAAGCAAAAGTAGACAAGCATATAATGTAATGACAAACAACATAAATCATTTTAGAGAACTTGCCGATCAAGCTTGGGAAAAACATTCACATGATCATTTTCATGCACCAACTGCTCATGATATGGAAATCCTTATTAAGACATATTTGATGCCTCTTGCCATAAAGACACAAAATGATAGTTTCACATTTGTTCATGAACTTAAGCAAGAAATGCATGATGATTTAATGTACGTTGAATCCTTTGAAAAAGAAATTGACAAACATGAATCCGATAAAGCAGAATTTTCAAACATGGATGATATACTTTTGCAAGAATGTGTGTCTAATGATGTTATATGTTCTTATTTGCATTCGTTATTTGATTTAGATGTGCACACTAAATTGCAATGCTTATTTCTTCATAAAGTCAAAGAATGTGAATGTCTTGCACAAAAGCTTTCAAAACAAACTAAAACTGTTAGTAAAGAAGTTTATACTGAGCTTTTACGAAGTTTTGCTAAACTAGAAAAACACTCTATTTCTCTTGAACTTGCTTTACAACAATGTCAAGAACAAATGAAAAATGACACAGTTTGCAAAGAAAAAGCGTTAATTGTATTTCAAAAAGAACGTGAACAATATTTCAAAATACAAGATTTGAAAGCTCAAATGCAAGACAAGAACATTGCCATATGTGAGTTAAAGGAACTCAATGAAAAATGCAAAGGAAAATATGTGGAAACTAAGTTTGATAAACCATTTCAAAGGATTCCAAAACCATCAGTTTTAGGAAAACCAACTCCTTTTTCAGACTCTCTTGAGAGAAAAAAATTTTCAAAGACAAAGTCGGTTCTGAAAACTAATGTGTCAGAGGGTTTATCAAAACCAGTCACTACACAGATTTTGCCTCATACAGCAAGGAAAGCTGTAACAAAAACAAATGTGATTAAACTAGCCATGTATCGAATTGACACTAGGACAACACAAACTAGAGCACCACAATTGCCTCAGACTTATAAGAATACTAATCCTCGCATGTCTACCTCTACAAGAGTAACTCACAGAACTAATGTTAGCAGATCACAGCTTAGGAGCACTCAAATGAAAGATAAGGTCGTGCCAAACACTAGTCAAGTGAAGTTTAAGAAGACTAAAGTAGAAGACCACCATAGGATTTCTAGTATTTCTAATAAAACAAAGTCTGTAACTGCGTGTAATGACAGTTTAAAATCTAGAACTTCGAATGTTAATGTTGTTTGTGCTACTTGTGGAAAATGTGTGTTTAATTCGATTCATGATGCTTGTGTTTCTAAATTCTTGAATGACGTGAATGCTAAGAAGCCTAAAGTAGTGCCTATTAGCACTAGACAACCCAAAAGTCAAGCGAACAAATCTGTTGCAACACCCCCTAAGAAAACAGTTGCATCAGAATCCACTATCCAGAATTCCAAGAGTTACTATAGGATGCTGTATGAGAAAACTAGTAAGGCATAGAAATGGTGGATAGAACAACAATGCCCATCAGGATATAAATGGGTTCCTAAGACAAAAATGAAGTGGGTGCCTAAAGTTAGGAATGAGAATGTGAAAAAGAAACTAAGTTTTGCTATAGATAATGCTTCTAGGATAACTAATGTCTTGAAACTCACAAATACTTTAGGATCCAATTTGTCAAGTATTCCATCATCCTCTAATTCTCTTGCAGATTGTTCAACTCATCCTATTCATTGTTGACTTTGGATGCACAAAGCACATGACGGGCAATCTAAAGCTGCTGTGCAATTTTGTTGAGAAATATCTGGGTACCGTTCGTTTCGACAATGATCAATTTGCTCCAATTCTTGGTTATGGAGATTTGGTTCAAGGAAATATCACAATAAACAGGGTTTATTACGTCGAGGGACTTAATCACAATCTCTTCCTGGTTGGTTAATTTTGTGATGCGGATTTGGAGGTTGCTTTTCGGAAATCTACGTGTTTTGTTAGAGATCTTCATGGAAACGATTTACTGGCCGGTAATCGTGGATCTGATCTCTATACAATTTCTCTTCAAGAAACCACTTCATCAACTCCAATCTGTTTCATGTCTAAAGCCTCACCAACTCAAGCATGGTTATGGCATTGAAGACTTTCTCATCTTAACTTCGACTACATCAACTTGCTTTCAAAGAAGGATGTCGTGATTGGTTTACCAAAACTGAAATATGTCAAGGATCAACTATGTTCCTCTTGTGAAGTGAGTAAAGCAAAAAGAATTTCATTCAAGAAAAAGTCCGTTCCAAGTTTAAAAGGACGGCTAAATTTGCTTCATATGGACTTATGCGGTCCAATGCGGGCTGCTAGCATAAATGGGAAGAAATATATTCTGGTAATCGTAGCCGACTATTCCGGATATACTTAGACCCTCTTTCTACGATCCAAGGATGAAACACCAGAAGTTTTAAAAAAATTTCTCATGATGATCCAACAAAATCTTCAAGCCCAAGTAATTTTTGTTCGAACTGACAGAGGCACTGAGTTCTTAAACAAGACACTCGATGCATTCTTCAAAGAAGAAGGAATTGAGCATCAAACTTCTACTCCTCGAACACCTGAACAGAACGACGTTGTCAAAAGACGAAACCGCACTCTCGTTGAGGCTGCTCGCACGATGCTCTCAGCTTCTAAACTTCCTTTGTTCTTTTGGGCTGAAACAATTGCAACCGCATGCTATACTTAAAACAGATTTATCATCATCCTAACACATGAGAAAATGGCATATCACATCATTAATGACAGAAAACCTTCAATTAAACACCTTTACATCTTTGGTTGCACTTGTTACCTAACCAAAGATGGTGAAAATCTAGATAAGATGAAAGAAAAAGGGGATCCGTGCATTCTGGTGGGATACTCCACTCAGTCTAATGGATATCGTGTTTACAACAAGAGAACCATATTGATAATTAAATCCATACATCTCAGATTTGATGAGATCAAAGAGATGTCTGAGACATCTGCTGATAATGACACTCCAGTCCTCATTCCCTAATGACAAAAGGCATCAGATTATGACAACTATGACCCCGTAACCCATCTACAAAACGTTTCTTCTTCAGCAGATACAACAACTCCATCACAACAAGAGTTAAATCTTCTATTCAGTCATCTGTACGATGAATTTTTTTAATTGTAACACCCCTAAAAAATCACAACGCATCGGAATACCACTTGGGGTGCTACTTTATAGCTCATACACACAAGTTACAGAAAACGACCTCAAAAGAGACGTTTTAATAAAATGTTACATTCGATTTAATAAAATATCAGAGTAACAACAGGTCCCAATAATTTCCTTTTTAACAAAAGTTACAAGAGTTTATACATGACTCATTTGTATATTTAAAGAAAGATGATTATCGAATGTGAAAAAAACCGAGTCTTTAAAGTTTTGATACCCGCGCGACTCGAATGCTCCCAATGCTCAGCTAGCAATATAATAACCTGATAAAATACATGCAAAAACGTCAACAATAATGTTGGTGAATTCATAGGTTTAAGTAAAAGTAGTATTGAAATAATTCAAGAAATATTTCAGTAAGAAAAGAAGCATTACAATATTTTCAAAGTATTATTTCTGAAATCCAAGTAGTGATTCAATAGATCAAGTAATGCTCCGTAGTGGACCACAAGGTTCAAGTAGTGTAGACAAGAGAAACAAATTCACCAAGTCCAAAAAGTAATATGTATTATTGCACTAAGCTCATGACCCCGAAACCTTAACTGGTAATGCAATCAATGCAAAAATGTCTGCCCCAAAAAATGTAGGGTGTTCTGCCAAACACCCCAAAGAATACCTCAAATGTTAAATGCGTCAATGGTTATCTAGAAACCACAGCCCAGACGGGGATTGTCAGTCCCGATAGATCTATCCACAACATTCACGCTTACTACAATAGCAATTAACGGTTCATGATAGAAAGGGGACTTAGATGGCAGTGTGGTAACTTAGGCAATAATATTCAGGCAAATATCTGGATAACATACAATTTGAAAGCACTTGTGTCCAATGTAAAACAAGTAACGTGTTCAAAACTCTCAGTTTTCATATATAGGAATTCAGTGATCTCAAATCATGTAGTAAGCAAATCAAACTTTAATAAGTTCATAAGAAAACAACCATGTATCACACATGTTTTAGAAGTCATACAGTAAGCAAGTAAAAACTTTAGTAAAAGTAATCATGTAACGCTTATGTGGTAGAAATCAATGAGTTTACTTGGTAAACGAGCATGTATTCTCACCCCAAAAACAATTTATGAAAACCATTAAAAGAGAAAAGGTGAGGCTATGAACTCACCTTAAACAAAAGTATCAGATAAGAGAATCACAACAAGTGAACAACGATAACAACGATGCGAACATCATGATCAACAATGAAGAAACGAAGTCGAGAGATCCGAACCGCGACCTAAAATAATGGTGCGCGTATAAGAATATATTTATAAGAAAAATGCATAAGCGCGAGAAAGAAAGGAAAATAATATGTTTCAACATATATGAAATCTTATATCATAGAATCCATGTGTGCGCCTTAATTCACTGATCACAACGTCCTAAATGTTTCGCCTTCTATGCATATAGTCTTTTAACCACTTTCGACCAATTTTCCTAGTCACTTAACAACCTTAAAGAAATACTAAATGACCACACCCGTTGTTCATCTCTTGTTTCTAACCACTTATATGAATTGACAAGCTACTGTATTTTTCCCAAAAATTCCTAGTATGCCTAACCATTTTTCAAAAATGCTACAACATAAGGTGTCCGAAACAGGGTCTGCTGGAACATTGCTAATGTTGGACATGATCAGACCCATTTAAACTTTCCAGAAAAATCTGGAAAAATTCCAGTAATTCATACACATTATGAACTTGCTTTAGTTCGAATTTCATCAAAAAATATTATGTTTTGCTATGTCTGCTCATCACATCTTCACAATCAAAAATCTGGTCCTAAAACGCAGTTTCGAAAACTTTTCTTGTAAAAACCATTTGACTAACTTTTACTTACTGAAAATTCCTGAGGCCTCTTTCATTGGAAAGTAGAATCTTTGAACTTATTTTTAAAAATTCTGGACACAGAATCACAGTGTTTTGTACAACTTGTTTTGCATTTACTTTTGACTACTTACTTATTGAAAATCCACGAGGCCTCTTTCGTTGGAAAGTAGACTAGCCGAACTTAGTTTTAGAATCAAGAAAACCTAGAAAAACTTTTAAATTGACCAAGATATGGTACTCGCAAGGTGACCAAAAATTCTGCATAAAAACACCCTATGCAGAATTTTACCATTCCACTTTCCAAACTTCTATCGGGCATTTCTTACTCGTTTTTAAGAATTACGGGACGTACGACCTATCGACTCGAAGCTACGGACATCCTCTACCATATTATTTTGCCTAAACTTAGTTTGAAAATAATCTCGACACCCACAAGGGGCTGTCCAATTTTCTACATTAATTTGCCTAACAAAAAACCCTTCCAAACGCGATTTTCACTTCGCTACAACTTCAAATCATGTCTAATCTAACCTATCTCCATCATCTAAACCAATTTCAATCATCAAATTTATCCAATCACTCAATCTAACACATGCACTAAGATTCATGGATTCTTGATATAAAATCAAATACATGCAATGATCATACAATTAAATCAACACAAAAAGGAAACAAAGATACTTACAATCATAACAGAACAACTAGGAAAATCACACAATCAAACCCTCTTGGGTTTTAAATTTTGCCGAACACCACAAGGGCCAAAAGAGAGACCAAAATCTTGATTTTGTTGCTCCAAAACTTGTTTACACACTTGTTATTATACTCTTGTTACCCAATTTATCTTTAATTCGATCAAACCCTTAACAATTGAAAGTCAAGAAAATCAAGAATTTAATAGAAGTTCTTGCATGGTTGATTTTATTAGAAAAGAATGATGGGGATTAATATTGGAATGATTTGGGGGTAGATTAGAAGTGATTTGGTAAAATCTTATGGTGATTGATGGTGGTTTGGTGTTGTCTGTGTCGAACAGAGTAAAGAAGAGGGAGTGGGATTTTTTTATCTGTGTTGTTGTGTCGTGTGTGTTTTATTAAAAAGGAGAGTCAAACCCTTTTATATTAAGTCAATGTCTAGTTAAGTTATAAGGGTATTTGTTTTAGAATATAGTAGGAGTAAAAATGGTAAATAAAGAGTGTTTATTTTCTAGTTTAGTAGGAGTTAATTAGAAGAGAAGGGTTGTTTGGTTTACGTGTTATGTTTATTTTATATTTTTATTTTTATTTTTCTAAAACACTTATACCACAATATTTGATTTTAAAACACTTAGTCAAAATATTAAAAAGTGTTGAAGTACTATTTTGACACGGTTTCAGCGAAACGCGAGAAAAATCATAAATACGAAAATAACAATAAATTGCCTTCCGGAGAAATAATATGAAAATTTTAATTTCTTAAAACGCTTAACGGATAAATATCCAAAGCACGGCATGCAAATAACTAAAAATGACGATTTTTACGAAATCGACTAACAAGTAAAACACAAAAATTTTAATCAAAGCAAAAAATAGGAACGGGGCCAAAATTTAATATTGACCATAAAATACGAGTTGTTACAGTCTTCCCACCTTAAGGGAGCGCCGTCCCGGTGCTCTATTCGACTTAGGCAAGTTTGATGGTAAGGCTGATGAAGGATTCTTTGTTGGGTACTCAATCAATAGTAAAGCATTTAGAGTATTCAATAGTAGAACTAAGATAGTTGAAGAGAACCTGCATGTTCAGTTTATTGAGAATACACCTAATATTGCAGGAAGTGGACCAAATTGACTTTTTAATATTGATGCACTAACAAAGTCAATGAATTATAAGCCAGTTATTGCAGGAAATCAGTCTAATGGTAATGCAGGTACAAAAGCATGTGATGATGCATGTAAATCTAGAATGAAGACAGTACCTGGCAAAGATTACATTCTGCTACCATTGTGGACTACTGATCCACCATTCTCTCAAAGTTCAAAGAATTCTCCTGATGCTGGATTCAAACCTTCAGGAAATGATGAAAAGAAGGTTACTGAAGAACCAGGAAAAGAAGGTGGTGATTCAAGTAAAGATAGTGAATGTAGCGATCAAGAAAAGGAGGATAATGTTAACAGCACTAACACTGTTAATGCTGCTAGCACAAATGAAGTTAATGTTGTTGGTGCAAAAACAAGCATTGAACTTCCAGATGATCCAAATATGCCTGAATTTGAAGATATTGTTTATTCAGATGATGATGAAGATGTTGGTGCAGAGGCTGACATGAACAATTTGGATGCATTTATGCCTGTCAGTCCTATTCCAACTACAAGAGTACACAAAGATCATCCAGTTAAACAAATTATTGGAGACTTAAATTCAGCACCTCAAACAAGAAGAATGACAAAGAATTTGGAAGAACATGGTTTAAAACTCATCTAGGATATATAATAACAAAGTTTGTTGATGCGCAGTGGAATTTAAACAAAGAACAATGTTATTTACAAGGTTATACATTCACATCAAGATCTAATTCTATTTGATAAGAATATAACGGTTACCAACCTATAACATGGATCAAGAGCATCTTTGATCTTAGAGCTAAGACGATCTCAAGTGGTGAGATCGTTGGTGTTATCCTTCTACATGATTAAACACCTATTAGACGTCTAGAAAACACACACATAAACAATGTCTAGGGATCTATTTATATATAGAGTCCATCTAGACTTACAAAGGAAATCTAATTGTATTAAGAAACTAAATCTTTCCTAATCTTGATCTTTATCTTTTTAAGCAAGTCTTCTAGAATCCTCCATCTTCTAGAATTCCATATTGTCGAATTAGACCCTTTTGTAATCCATTTATATCACTCTTATTTCATTCTTTTGTATCATCAAATCAATAAATCCCAACAATCTTGATTGCTTAATTTATCGTTGATTGTTTATTTATGTTTATCAGTTTATACTTGTTTACGTGCTTTTGTATGCGACCTATCATTCAACTGGATCTAGTGATACGGACAAAGTAATCTAGATGCCGGGATGGCTCTCCATATAGTGATTTATACATCTAGACCAATAGGATCACAAATAAAGACCTATCTTTGCCCTTAGATTGTGAGCTTAGTTGGACCAACAGGTGACCTTGGGATCAACGAGTACGTTATCGATTAATTGGTAAAGACTTGGTTATTGGACTACTAGTGCATGAATTGCCTTTAAGCAATAAGTGGGTAAAGTCTCTATGAGCTAGGGTTTAACAAGATCACCATTGCTTTAATCCCTAAGATAGATTATAATCAGTAAATAAGGATGCTTGATGCGGATACGTTTAATAAGGATGCTTTATGCGGATACGTTTAATTGTGACATAATTCTTCGTATCTAGGTCTTAGGAAGAAGTACCGCCTAAGTCTTAAGAATGATATGCCACCTCGAGATAAGCAATCATTGCACTAAATAAACAAACCAATGTTCTGATTGAATTAATATTGGTTAATATAGTTTTCTATATTTGGCTAGACCGCTCTTTTATCTTCTGTTAATTTGCTTGTGTGTGTTTTAGTGTCTTAAGTTAATTTTAGTCACCACAAAACCCGTGCCAGTCTCTCAGGCTAAAACCCCTCCTTTTTCCATTAGATTTAGGATTAACATAGGTTTAGTATAGGTTTAACATAGAATAGAATTAACTTAGTTTAGATAACCAAAATATTAATAAACTGAAATATTGTTTCTCGCTCTTAGTGATCGACACATACTTACCACGAAACTACCACCGATCGGGTACACTGCCCGTTAAAGTGTTGTTTTTGGTTAAGTCGGAAAAATATAAATTTAAAACTTGAAAACATAAATTAACACCACACAATGACACATCAAGTTTTTGGCGCCGCTGCCGGGGAGTGGAAATTTAATCTTGATTTTTATTTGATATTTTGGTTTTTAACATTAGATTAGGCTAACCTTTAGGATTAGTGTAGTTTAGAATAAGTTTATATTCCTGTCTGTTTGCTAATTGTGTTTATGTAATACGGCGTTCAGTTTGATGAATACGACGTATAAGTTATTTGACGGTTTTCTGCCTTAGTAAGTTTATTACGGGATGGACGACCTGGAACATTACCATGGAAGAATACATCAGGCTCGAGGAAGAAAAAGCTCGAAAACATGGGAAAGTGTTTAATTGGGAAACTGCTAAGTATGGTAAGATCTGTTATGATAAAGACGTTCACGACCTCAGATCTGTTGAAACCGAATTCCCAGCTATAGTTTTCAATGATAATTTGACATTGAATGAAACACTATTTTATGAACCCACGGTAAGTTCTCTTAACAACAATGAAATTAACTTTAGAATATCGTTTGATGAATCTGACGATGAAGATTACATGGTAGTTTTTGACAAAAACTCATTTTCTTATAAAATAATTTCTACCAATGATTTGAAAACGGATTCAGAAAATGATAATGAAAAAGTCAATATGCCTTTGTTTCCATCACCCGAGCCTTCGGTCAGTTGTATTGATGATTTAGACTTCTTTAAATATTTTGAGAATGAATTCCCAGCCATTGTTTACAATGATGCTCTAACGTCTAAATTAGATTTTTTCAACTAAAACCACTTTATGCCCTCAACATATCGATGAATTTGATTTGAAAGATGAAACATCATTGTTTGAATATGATGAAGTGGAACAAAACATTTTGTACTTTAATGATCTATTCCCTTTCAACATAATATATCCCGATGATCTAAAATCAGATAAAGGCGATGATGATAATGAAATCGATATGATACAATCTTCGGGGGTAATGAAAATACACAAGGGTCAAATAAACTTTTGGAAGCAAGTTACGATAAAATCAATAAAGTATTCATTATGAAAAGTTTTGTCATGGAATTAAATGTAAATATCATGACTTGGAACTATCTTGTCAACGGGATGCTATTCAATCTTATTAAGAATTTGTATGTGTCGTTTGGCATCCCGTTCAACCCTAAACGGTATTATAAGGATGTCATTCACAGAAGAATGTTGCGGAGACCAAGGTACGTTTTCTTTTACTTTGTTAAATCTAGGGAAAATTGGTCTCCAAGAACGGATACGACGTATTAGGTTAACACCTATACGGCGTATCCACTGTTTTAACTTATGTTGACTAAGTCAAGGAAATTCGCCCAATACGGCGTATTTCTCAAACACCAATACGGCGTATCGAGTCGGGGTATAAAAGCCCAACTGATATGCCAGATTGAGTTTTACACACACTTTTCACTCTCACACAAAATTTTAACCGCGAAAAAAACTCTTGGAGAATCCAATCCATTGCATCTGTGTTTTTAATCTCTCTCGATTCATCACCACAAGGTAAGAAACCATACTTCCATTTTGTTTTTTGAATTGAATTAGGGTTAGGGTTTGAGTTTTTTAGATTAGGTGTTATGCCGTAGAACCCTTTGGAATAGGTTCCCTTCACACTCTTAGAACATATTACTGGTATTGATTGTTTTGTTGTAATGGGTCAAAATGGGTAGAAAGGGAAACCCCTTTTCGTTTTTAACTACTAAGCAATACGGCGTATCCATTAACATGGATATGGCGTATTGACTCAATTTTACCTAAAATCTAAAACCTCAATACGACATATTCAGTAAAACAAATACGGCGTATTGATCTGATAAAGATCATGCGTTTTGATTCCCATACGCTGTATTGATTTTTATCCATACGGCGTATTGAGTAGACAGATCTTCATACGGCATATCCATTTCAGAATACGCCATATCCACCCTTAGAACAGAATGTTTAAAAATTTAAAAACTTTGTACTATTCTCGTTGATTTTGCAGATATGGCTCTTCCACTAAGATATCAAAGGCACCAGTACCTTAGGTATGAGGGATTACAATACACTAATGCTCATATAGTGGATTTTGAGATGAGATTGGCTAGGATATACATGAGAGAGGTGCATAGGGTTTAAGTATTCGATTTTGAGGGATTACCCGATTAGAGGAGGAGGTACATGGTATGCATGAGGTACTTCAGGGTTAGAGAGAGGTACTGGATAGCATGGCTCACAACTTCTCCAGGTTTACTACATGGACTGTCACTAGCCTTGCACGGTTGATGGACAGGGCTTGTATGGCTTACACGAGATATTCTGAGTTACCGGTAGAGTACCAGAGGCACAACATTAGGCAGAGGACTGACGAGCCTAGCACCTCCACAACTCTCCAACACCATGACCCATGATCTCTATCTCTTATCTTTTTGTTTCTATCTGTACATTTATTATTCATGTCGTAATGTATCTAACTTTAAACAGATTCCCATATTTCTGTATGTATATTATGATATGATGTTTTGATTTGTTTATGCATGATAGAACAAGACTAGCAGTAAGTTCAGCACCATAGCTCGTAGGTATATTTCATAACCAAGTGCCCTATCCAAATTAGAAAGCCGAATTAAAAGAGAAAGTATTTCAAGTGTGAGAGAGGGAAGGAAAAAGTCTAACTTAAAGACTTTGCTGTAAACAAAAGTGCTTCCCAAGAGACAACCTGGATTGTTATTTATTTTTATCGAGTCTGTCTTCCTAGACATCAATATGGCGTATCTGCTCCATACCATACGGCGTATTAAATGTCTGGACGTTACCAGTCCTTTATTTTTATGCACTTTAAACATTATTGTCAGTTATGTCAATACGGCGTATTCATGCACATGATACGGCGTATTCAACAGTCTGATCCGTATTAAGTATTTAGTTTGGTTTAAATTAACCGTAGGTACCAATATAGGAATGCATCATTTTTCCTATAATTTTCACAGGACCTCGCTGAAAAGAAACCAACAATATTGGTGGAGAATCTATGATCTGGAAATTTGGAAGTGTTGGAGTCTTGAAACTTCAAGACGGCTGTTCAACACGAATTCTTGCTCAATAAAACCAACTTGAAGAATCTACCGAGCAAAATATCAGGGGAGTTTCTCATTCTAATTCTTTTTAATTCATGTTTTTAATGTTTTATCTATACAACGAGGACGTTGTATAATTCAAGTGGGGGGATGGGAATTAGAATGTATACTTGTCCTATTTTTCACATTAAAATGCTTAAATTATTCTCAAATTTAAAAAAAAATTCAAGCGTACTTTTGTGAAATTACTTGATACATAACCTGCACACAATAACCCTTATTAGATATTGTGAGGATTTAACCTTATCCGTTTCCAAATGTTTACCCAAATTCCATAAAATGACATTTTGACTTGTTTATGCATGATAGAATCAAGCCTGGCAGTAAGTTCAACACCATAGTTCGTGAATGTGTTACGGAACCAAGCACGCTATCCAAATTAAGAGCAAAATTGAGAAGAGAGAGTGATTTCAAGTGTGGAAAGCTAAAGGAAAAAGTCTAACTTAAAGACTAGTTGAAAGAAAAGTGCTTCCCGAGAGACAACCCGGATTGTTATTTATTTTATCGAGTCTGTCTTCCTAGACATCAATACGACGTAACCGCTCCATACCATATGGCGTATTGAATGTCTGGACGTTATCAGTCCTTTATTTTTATACACTTTAAACATTATTGTTAGTTCTGTCAATACGATGTATTCAACAGACTAACCCGTATTTAGATACTTTTTACAGGTTTCTATAAGGCAATTCCAGTTTATGGATATGGCGTATTGATTTCCTGTATAATTTATTTAGCTTATTTAAATTAACCGTAGATACCCGAGATAGGATTTTGCATGTTTTTCCTATATTTTGCACAGGACCTCGCTGCAAAGAAATCGACGAAGTTGGTGAAGTATCAATCATCTGGAATCCTATGTGTGATTGTAGTCATGTTGGCATTTAGACGCATGTTCAACACACAATCTTGCTCATAAACTCAACTTGGAGAATCAACCGAGCATAATATAGGGGAGTTTCTCATTCTAATTCTTTTTATTTCTCGTTTTTAATGTTTTATCTATACAACGAGGACGTTGTATAATTCAAGTGGGGGGATGGGAATTAGAATGTATACTTGTCCTATTTTTCACTAAAATGCTTAAATTATGCTCAAATTTAAAAAATTTCAAGCAAACTTTTATGAAATTACTTGTTACATAACCCGCACACAATAACCCTTATTAATATTGTGAGGATTTAACCTTATCCGTTTCCAAATGTTTACCCAAATTCCACAAAAATATGAGTGTGCCGGTGATGTTGTAGACTTTAGAACTTGGCTTGGTATATCTATTCGAGACCACAATAATGAGTACTATGGATTTAGATGGAGTAACTTGTTTAAATTGGTAAATTTTAGGATTACACCCAAAAAGCCTTTATATGTTGTTTATTAACTAACTACACTGGTAATTTCAATCTGCGTATAAAACCCTTTGTTTTTCTCATATTAAGAGCTAGGAATTCCCCTAGAAAAAACCCGTTGAGCAATGCCTTTAGGATTACACCAATTAATTTGTTTGTTACACCTTAACACTTAGCCACCCTGTTAGATTGAGTTTATTTACAATTGCTAGTTTCTTAAATAGTGTAAAGTATGTATTTCCTGGAGTCTTGTGTCAATTTTCTATCTTTGGTACGGTTGGGAAGAAATTTGCACATTGCAAATGGGAATGTATAAAGTAGTCAAAACTCATGTATTTTTACTACCAACACAATTATTGGTACGTCCGAAGAATGAAGAATTACCGAAGGAATTATCCGGAGTTATTATGATCGTGAAGATGGTGAAATTACACCGAGTTTCGTAGTAATGTTTGGTTTGTTAAAAAAAACAAAAAAATTACAAAATCACAACAAAAAAGAGTAGGAAAGTTTGAAGATAATCGTTTTGCAAAAGCTTAGACCAAAGGAATTATATGAAGGATCAATTATTCGTTGATATATCTTATAAGTCAACGATGTAAAGTTTTGTATAAAGTGGTAGATATCGCCACTTGTCTTGTAAAAGTATGTAAAGTATGGAATGATTGGGAAGTTGACTGTTACAGGAATACCAACTTTGGTTGTTCTTTTTTATCTATAATTAAGACGTTTGTAAATAGTTGTGTCTTAGTCATGGTAAACGGTCAGGAAAAAGTGTTTAGCAACTTGTATCTTAGACTTACTCTATTTGTTTCGTAATTTTTGTTTAACAACAATTTATTTCCCTTTCCTAATCATTAACCATGGGTTTTACATGAATAAGGATGTGATCGAGCATGCATGTCTATTCCGTCGTTACGGCCATGTATGCATGTCTCAGCTGCCTTGTTGGTTTATTACTATTGGTAAAGTTAGAAGATCCCTACCCTATATCATTCTTCATCCTAACCCTTGGTTAAACTAGAATGAGGATGTGATCGAACACATATGTCTATTCTGTCGTTACGGCCATGTATGTGTGCTTCAGCTACCTTGTTGGTGTGGTACTTTTGGTGAAAGATTGTAGAATGATCAACCTTAAGCCTTATAATAAAAACCTATTTTACCTTTATAAACTTGTTACTCAATTATCTCTAGTGGTGGAGATGTTTGATCTTGGGCAAAGCCTATGATAGGAATACTCTTTACGGACCGAGCAATTAAGCAAAATAGTTACATGTTACCACATGGTTTGTTGAGTGATTCTGTGTGTTTTCATCTTCCTATTTCGTGAGGTGTTTGGTTGTGTACTTGTAATAGATCTAATAAATGCTTAACCAAAAAAATCCTTAGGGTTACATTTTCATAACTTATAAATGTACTTGAGGACAAGTAGAATTTCAAGTGGTGGGACTATTTGATGACATCAATTTAATGTAACTTTTATAACATCATTTATCCTATGTAACTAACCTATTTTATATAATTAGCAAAGAATTGTTACTTAATCATTTGTATTTGAGAATATCAGTAATCATGGAGTACTTGGTGAAATTTAACTACAAGGCGCGCATTCTGGTGCTTAAACAAAGATATTTGAATATTACTGTTCTGACAACCAATATGTCGTATCCATTAAGGAAGATACATCGTCTCCGTGCCTACCCTTCGCTGAAGACCACGACAGAAATAAGATCCAATACGCCGTATCCAGGAACAACCAATACACTGTATTCAAGCTATATAGAAATAAAATATTCTGGAAAGTTAGCAATAACTGGTCCATACTCTAAGAAATCCCTAATATGCCGTATTGAAGACCTTCGATACGCAGTATTGAGCTTTTTCCAAACCTTATAAATAGAAAACTTAAAAACGAGTTTTAAGTATGCTAAATCATATTCTCGATACCTAAACCACGAAAGTCCATTTTCAGAGGAAAAGAAGAGCAGAAGAGGTCGAGCAACGCAATTAATTCCATAGGAGACAACGTGTAATTTCTTGTACTCTTATAATCGTTCAGTTTTGGTATCATTTGTTAAATCGGTTAGTTTACCTTGGCTAAATCATTACTTTTGTATTAATTATGATGTTTAAAGGCTAATACCTTCGGGTATTAGCCATTATTATGAAGATCTTAATGTTTGGTTTGTTTATCTTGATTTCTTAATTTATCGTTGATTGCTTATTTATTTTATCAATATACTTTTCTTACGTGCTTTTGTATGTGACCTATCATTCAACTGGATCTAGTGATATGGACTAAGTAATATAGATGCCGAGATAGCTCTCCATATAGTGATTTATACATCTAGACCAATAGGATCACAAATAACGACCTATCTTTGCCTTTATATTGTGAGCTTAGTTGGACCAGCAGGTGACCTCGGGATCAACGAGTACGTTCTTAATTAATTAGAAAAGACTTGGTTAGTGGACTACAAGTGTATGAATTGTCATTAAGCAGTAAGTGGGTAAAGTCTCTATGAGCTAGGGTTTAACAAGATCACCATTGATTTAATCCCTAAGATAGATTATAATCAGCAAATAAAGATGCTTTATGCTGATGCGTTTAATTGTGACAGGATTCTACGTGTCTAAGTCTTAGGAAGAAGTACCGCCTTAATCTTAAGAATGATATGCCACCTCGAGATAAGTAATCATTTCACTAAATAAACATTCTGATTGAATTAATAATGGTTAATACAATTTTCTTATATTTGGCTAGATCGCTCTTTTATCTTTTGTTAATTTTCTTGCGTGTGTTTTAGTGTCTTGAATTGGTGTTAGTCACCATAAAACCCGTGCCAGTCTCTTAGACTGAAACCCCCTTATCCATTAGATTTAGGATTAACATAGGTTTAGTATAGGTTTAGCATAGGTTTAGCATAGGTTTAGAATAGACTAGACTAACTTAGATTAGAAAAAAAAAACCAAAGTATTAATAAATTTAAAGTGTTTCTCGCTCTTAGTGATCGACACCCTACTTACCACGAAACTACTACTGATCAGGTACATTGCCCGTTAAAGTGTTGTTTTTGGTTAAGTCAGCAAAATATAAATTTAAAACTTGAATCATAATTTACAACCATACGACGACACATCAGGGTTGATAGGTGGATCATAGGATTTACCACTCCTCATAAATACGGCATTTACCTGCTCATTTCGAGCTTACGGTGGTTGATAAGGTTTGGATGAGCTACCTTTTGGATTAGACTGAGTGTTACTAGGAAGAGATCCAGAAGGTCGACCAGATTGCTTGTCAGCAAATCTATCGAATTTAGCTTTGAGATTTTAGATCGATGCTTGATAATTTTTGGTTGTTGTTTCGAGTTTGGTTTTTAGATCCATAAAAGTATTTTTAACAAAATAATTGGTAGAGTGTTGAGCTTTTATGAAATCGCTTAATTGTTTTTGAAGGTCGGGTTTATCATCAGAATTAGATTGATAATTATCTCGATTGTAATCGTTCTTCCGCTTGAACGCCGATTATCGTAATTCGGCCAAATATCGCGATTTGAGTCACGATCGCGGTAATCATTGTAAAAACGAGTACGGCGAAAGATTTTCATGAATTTGGTTTCTTCTTCACGGGACATAGGTGTGTCATCATTGATATGATCGGGATTTGGTTATTATGAACAAGATTGGAGTTCTTTGTACTGAGCATCCATTTTCATAGTCATGACATCCATTCGGGTCATAATTTTGTTAGTGTCAAAATTACTGCTACCTTTATCTGCGAAAACAACTGTTTTTTAAGATATGGCTTAGATTTTTGGTTTTTAGCCTAGTCGAGCTTAAGTAAGACTTTGTCTTCGAGAAGTTGATAAGCTTGGTTTGGTGTTTTATAGAGGAAAATACCACCAGCTGCGGCATTTAGGACTTTTTGGGTTATTTTGTTGAGACCGTGATAAAAGATTTTAATGATATTGCCTTTGGATAGATTGTGACCATGGCAATTTCTAAGCATTTCTTTTATACGGAGCCAAGCTTCGGTTAAGGTTTCATTTTTAGTTTGAGAAAAGGCTCGGATTTCTCTGAGGAGTCGATCGAAAAGAGCTAGGGGATAGAATCTGCTAATGAAAGCGGTTCGAAGTTCATCCCACATTTTGATAGTTCATTCGTTGAGCTCATCCAACCATGTCTTTGCTTCACCTGTGAGTGATAGGGTAAACATCATCTGGCGGACGACTTCATTTTCGGTGTCTCTGTATTTAAACATATCACATATTTTAAGGAATTCATGAATGTATTTGTGCGGATAGGTTTTAATTCTATCATCGAATTGGTTTCCTTTGACGAGAGTCAAGTGGTTACCCTTAATGGTGAATTCGTTGGTGGTTTTAGGAATGGTGATTGCGGAACCAAGAGTCGAAGCGACAACACCGTTGGCAACCCACATTGGTTCATCATCTATTAGATTGTAATTTTCAAGGACATCAGGAAAGTAACGGAAATAGTTGATGTCAAGGATGGGAGCGTAAACTACTTTTGGTTGTGCAGGTGGTTCGTTTCTTTGTTCGAATGGAACTCTCCTGTCTCATCGATGAAGTCTTCGATTCAGGGTACGTTCTGGTTCAGGGAGTGGTTCAAAAAGTTTAGAGTTAGAAGCACGTGTATGCATCCAAGGGAGTTATATGGTTTAGTTTGACAGAAAACTATACGGCGATTTTGAGAAGGAAAGTGGTTAAAAAATATTTCAAAATTGATTACGGAACAGCTTTAAAATCCCCGGCAAAGGCGCCAAAATATTTGATGTGTTTCAAAAGCTTTAAATTTATAAGACTGAAATTACCGGTTTATGAAATGAAAACACACGGGTAAAAGTATAACCAACGTATGTAGTATAACATTTAAGGTAAGACCAGGTTGTCAACAAGGATTTGATTAGTGTTCGAATAATCATAAATTTTAAAACAATTATTAATGACTTTTAAGATAGATTCAATAATAAGGAAATATGACTACTCGGATAGTTTTGTATAATTCATAAGCAGTGGCAGTAATCTCGATCTTCGACTTTAGGACTTTAACTAATAAAAAGGATTTCTCGTCAGAAATCGTTTTCACAAATTAACTGGTTTCAACTTAAGACTTATCTTGGTTTAACTTAATCAAATGTGTCACTCAAACAATCAAGTTACTATTATATCAAATATATTTTGTTTATCAAATAACATAAGTGAATTTCTTTGATCGAACGATAAAGATCATAGATAAATCTTTAAAATCATATAGTGCACAACGGGTCTTTCGACCTATACCATTATACGTATATAATCAAAGTTGATGAACAAGTTTAACAAGATTAGATATGATAGGATTGTAAAATAAGCTTAAGATTGATAAGATCAAAATGACATAAAATGCTTAATTATAATATAAACATCATCGAGTAGTCATAAGAGGTTTAGCCTCTCATGGCTATGGTGTTCATGATTACAGAGTTTAGTGGAGAAACAAGAAACATACGAAATTCGGATTGAGAAATAGATTGAAAACCACTTTCATAAGTACAAATTCGTATAGAAACCCTTATTTAACTAAGTGCTACGATGATGATCTTCGTTCTTCCTGAAAGTTAGTGCTAAACTCTAGAAATTGATGAAGATTATTAAAAGATAGTTTGTTGTATAAGTGTGTGTGAAATGAGAAAATTTTCACTCAATTTGTAGGTTGGGCGAGGGAAAAAGTGCGACGCACTTCCTTGAGAAGTGCGACATACTTTTCTTCTTTAATGCGTAGATCTTTAATGCTGAGATGAAGTGCGGCGCACATGATGTAGAAGTGCGTCGTACTTAGGGTATTAACTGTCCTTCATTAACTTCGTCCTGAAGTGTGTGGCGTACTTCCTGAGAAGTGCAGCGTACTTTGCTTGATTCTTGGACTTGTATTATCTTCTTCTATCTTTTTCTTTCGTAAGGTGTAAAATACTTGTGTCTTTAGTCTTTTTGAGCTTGAGATGTCTTCAAGTGAACCTGCACATATTTCATGCTTTTAAGTATCGAAAGTTCACGAGAAATGATATAAATAGATAAAATAACGCTGCCAAAAACATGTATAATTAAGGCGTTATCAAATCCCTCCACACTTAGCTATTGCTTGCCCTCAAGCAATTAAAGCGAGAAAACAAGATTCATTTATCGTAACGTGGAGAAATTTTTAAATTTAACAAGTGTTTACAGTTTTATAACTTTTCAGGCATAGACATATAACAGAGCACCTCACATGGGGAATGTGTTTGATTTATATTCACTCAAGTCACTCATATAGGGTTTATATTATAAAGTCACTCAATTGCACAGACATAATCTAGATAGCTACCATAGGCTTGTACAAGACACATACACATTCCTGTTGCGGCGTGAGCACCTAGAAAAAAATCTCAAAGAGGTAAAACATGATAGTGATGAGGGTGAGTGCGTGTATTGGTTCCATGTGCCAAACTTAAGCCTTATACTTTGAACTCTTTTTGATTTGAACTTTATTTTTTTCCTTTTTTATATATATATATTTTTTAGATACTGCGATAACTAAGGCTGACACAAAAGTTCTTCTTCAACGAGCATATTTTTCTTGCTCTTTGGATACTTTGGGATCTCAACACTAAAAGCGAGTGCTGCAGATAAGGGATAATGTTTTGATAGGAATTTATTTTTCTCCTCTTATCATAAGAATTTGTCTTAAATAATTAGCCTTACTTGCGGTCTAGTAAATGTTGTCAAGCACTAGTTCTGAAGCTAATAAATTTACCGGCACACTCATATAACTTTATTCCAATACCAAGTCCCAGAAAAGAGGGAAAAAAGGCGACCACAAAAAATAGGGCACCATACGTACACATCGTAATGACAATAGACATACTATGACTGCAATTCAACCCTAACCGAAAAGGATAAAGGCAAAAAAAAAAAAAAAAATTCTATCCTTGGGTATCAAAGATGGGTACCCGAATATATTCAAAGGCTTATAATTTTCACAATTTAATGGACTGGGTTATACTAGCTATAATGTCAATCCGGTTGGATATTTGTTGGAAAATTTGAAAATATTAGTTGGAAAATTTGAAAATTTCTGCAGGGCAAACATAGAGGGACATGATTAATTTTTCCTATTTGACTTCCCCCTCCACACTTAAGTTGAACATTGCCCTCAATGTGAGAACTGATAAATATAGAAAATAGGGAAAATTAAGGGAAAACGGTACTTCCCGGGGTTCTTAAGTTCTTGGTTGAATTATGAAGAATATGGCGCAAAACGGAACGCCAAGCATGTGTATTCTACCACATGTAATATAATACTCCAATTATATAAGTTTCCAAGTGTAAAATGCCAACCACCAATCAACAGTTCCACTGTTTTTATTTTCTCTGTAAAAATAGAGACAACTACAAATAAAACATTAAATAAAAAAAAAAAAGCCACGTTCGTAGGCACCAAAGGTTGTATTTAGCGCATTGCAACAAGCCTTTAAACCCCTCGGTGTCAGGATGTGGGACGGTTATAGTCTCGTGAGGGTTTCCAGCGAACACACCCACAAAGTTTGATAAATTTCTTTTTGGATGCAGAAATTCGGTTGTAAGACTACACACCGGCAGAGGGTCTTCGAATGCGTGACATACTTAAAAACTGAAAAAGGGTTTTTGTTATATATATATATTTTAGTTTTTTTAATTATTATTTACTATTACTACTATTATTATTATACTTAACTTGATTTAAGATTCCTTAATGATACGGTTCAAGTGGGAATGATCCACTCTAAAAGCTTAGGGGTATGGTATTTTTGGAATGTACTCACGGTATGGATACTCATTTGTTTTTACCACGTGATAGCCCTTTTTGATGTCTTAATAGGTTTATCTTTTTTGATTTTATTGTTAACGATAATAAGAGGTGGTGAATCTTTTTGAATTTTTGGAGAATCATCAGACTTTTCACTCCCGGTGAATACGGCATTCACATGCTCGGTATGAGCTTGAGGAGGAGGTGGGTCAGTCCTATCGATTTGTTTTAAAGATATGTTTTGAGATTTTGACCACTCATCTATTTTTCTTTCCATCATTTTAATTTTAATTTGGAAATTCTTTTCATTTTGCTTCATTTTTAAAATCATATCGTTAACATTGTTCTTGAAAAATATATTTGAAACTCTTTGATCATCCAAGAATTTAGTCATTAATTTTTCAAGATCTGTTTTAGATTGAGGTTCTTGGTTGACGGTTTTAGACTTTTTTATTGTTTTTATTTTAAAACTCCGGTTTTAGTTTTACGATTTGTCGCTGTCATAGGGAGTTTCACTGCACAGTTCTCATGCTACGGGTAGTCTTTTGAAAATCTTCGAGATCATTTCTCAAATTCATGATTTATTCTTTGAGCCCGGATATCAGATGAGAGATAGGAGGATGATTTTCTCGGAGGAATCATTAGGATAATAATGGGAATTGACGAGGGGAAAATGAATTATGAGGAATCTTGGACTTTTTGACTAATCTTTCAGAATTGTATGTAATTGGCTTCCATGACATTCACCAATTGGGCGTGTATTATTCAGGTGGTTTTTAGGAGTGTTTTCTTCTCTAACTCATTGTATTTCTTATTGATGTATCGTTGTGTAGGTGTTATTTATGCATCAAGTTTTACTATTTATTTTAAACGACTATACCTAAAAACAACAATTTAACGAGCAGCGTACCCGGTCAGTGGTAGTTTCATGGCCTAAAAAGTAAGTAGAGTGTTCGATCACTAGATGCGAGGAGTGTGTTAATTCCTAATTCTAATCAATATTTTAGTTATCAAGTTAAACCTAATAAAACTAATGCAAAAGGGTGGGGGGGGTTGGTTTTTCTGCGCTGAGAGACTTGGCCACGATTTTATGTATCTAACCTAACGGTTTTGATTACAAGGTAAAGCTATATAAACATCCACAAGAAGGACAAACAAACGATAGAGAAGCGGTGCGAGAAAAACTAATGTAAGGAAAAACGTTATCAACCTATGAATTATCGATAAAACGCAAAGATAGGTCAATATTTGTGATCCGATAAAACGCAAAGATAGGTCAATATTTGTGATCGTTGATTCCAAGGTCACCTTATGGCTCAACTTAAGAAGCTCACTTAATCTTAAACGCAAAAGATTGTCAATATTTGTGATCCTATGATTTTAGATATAATAATTTCATTGGAGAGCTATCTCAGACTCTTAGCCTTACGCCAAAACAACCACCAAAGTTTGCAGGGCGCATTAAATATGTAGGACTAGACCCAGTTGAATGATATGTCCGACATACTTAAGCACGTAAACGAATATAAATTGATAAACATAAAAAATATAGCAACGGATCAATTTAAACAATCAAGATAAATATAAACCATACATTCAGATCTTCATAGGAACAAGGCTGATACCTAAAGGTAGCAGCCGACTAGTCATTGTAAAATACCACGGTTTGTTTTTTGTTATATGAGCGATTTAAAGTAAAGAAACCTTCAATCGAAAGAGGTTTTCGGTTGCGCGGAGATTACAAGAAGTTTTCCTATGATCTTGAGACTCTTTTATGACCTTCTAGGCTCTTATGAGCCTTTGGTCGACCACATTGATGGTTTAGGTTGCTCTTGCTAAAAAAATAACCCATACCCCAACCTAAAAACTGATTTTTAGATCGTCAATTTATTAGTCTGGGTAGTCGTGTTCTGTTCGCCGTTTACTCCATGTAGGATACGGCGTATTGGGGATTTCTTAGAGTAAGGACCACATTTGATATCTTCCAGAATATTATATTGATTCAATATCTTGAATATGCGATTGAGTCTTCTGGATACAGAAGTATTGACTCTTTATTCTTCTGTGGTCTTTGGTGATGGTAGGTACGGATACGCAGTTATATTCTTGATGGATACGGGTTATTGGTCTTTTAGAATAGTTATCTTCAAAATATCTTCATTTAAGTTATGATATGCGCGCATTCTTGGGTTATGTTTCACCTACATTAAACCATTATTACTGCAATTATTCAAATATAAACGATTAGTTTAATATTCTTTTTGCAATAACTATATAAAATGGGTTAATATCGTGGGATAAACGATGCTCTAAAATAGACGTTATTTGATGTCATCAAATATCCCACCCAACTTGAATCTACTTGTTTCTTAAGTAAGCCATCTTAGAAATTACACAAATGTATCCCTAAGGATATGTTCTGTTTTAAAGCACTTGTTCGACTATTACAAGTACCACCAAAAACACTCTCGAAAAATAGGATGATTGGGAATACACTCATATCACTCAAATAATCGATGTGGCTAAATGTTATACTAATTCGTCAATTGCCTTCCGGTACGTGACGGAGGAGTATTTATCATAAGCTTGGCAAGGATCACACATCTTCAACCACTCCTAAAGCAAAGGATAGTGAGTAACAAGTTTATAAAGGTAAATATTGGTTTTTTGTATAGAAGGCATACGGTTGGTTTTAGATAATTCTACAATCTTTCACTGAACTACCACTGCAACCATGGTAGTGAGCAACACTTTATACACGGACGCCGGGATAGCACACGAGAGTGTTCGATCACATCCTCATTCGAATTTAACCAAAGGTTAGGATGAAGAATGATTATAGGGTAGGAAACACTTCTAACTTTCAACAAAAGTCGTTTAACCAAAACTTGGTACAAGACATGACTTCTTGGGCCATAATTGCAAGAAATAGGAATGCATTGTTCGTTATGGATAATCATTCGCGTAAAACAGTGGGTTATTCACATTAGTGTTGAGAGGGAAGTAAATTGTTGTTAAAATAAAAATCAAGAAACAAATAGATTAAGGCTCTTTTGTACAAATTTGCCCTTGACACTTATTTTTCCCGAACGTTTATTTGAAAAGGACTCAACTATTTACAAGTCGTGATCATTATGATCAAAAACAACAACCTAAGTTGGCGTTCCAATTATCGGTTCAATTCCCAATCATACCCAAAAACTTCTACATTACTTACAAGGTTTAAGTGGGCGATATCTTACTATTTTGTACAATACTATACATCGTGATTTTTGTCGATGTATCAACGAATATCGTCCTTAGTTATTTTTCCTTCTAGTATATGCTTTTAGCGGAAAGATTATCTTGAAACTTTCTTTTTTTTTGAAATTTTTCTTTTTTTACCAACTTAAACTTTTAAAACCTAGGTGTAGTTTCACCATCTTACGATATATTAATTCTGGTTAATTACTTTGGTAATTTCTTCATTCTTCGGATCTATCATTAATTGTAAATGTAGGTTAAAATCACATGAAGCTTTGACTACTAGGTATACATTCCCATTTCAAATGTGCAAATTTCCAACCGACTTCAAAGATAGAAAAATGACCACCAAGAATCGGGAAACTACAGATGTACCAATTTAAGCCACATAGCAAATGTAAATTAAACTTAATTAACAGGGTGGTTAGTAGTAGGTTAAAGTGTAAGGGATTGTAATGAAACCAAATAATTAGGTGTAAAGTCCTATAGGATTGGCCTCATACGGGTTGTTTTAGTTGGATTCTATCACTTAAGTTTAGAGTTGGAAGGGTTTTAAACTAGAGGAGGTTAACTAAACAGGTGTAGTTAGTTATTAACAAAATGTATAGGGATTTGGAATGTATCTAAGATTTACCAATTTTTAAAACAAGTCTCCAATTAAATCCATATTACTCATTATTGATGGTCTCGAATAGAATATACCAAGCAAGTTCCATAAAAGTCTACGAACATCACGACACACTCATATTTTGAGGAATTTGGCGGTATACATTTGAAATGGAAATAAGGTTAAAATCCTCACATTATCTTATCAAGGGGTTATTGTGTGCGGGTGTATGTAACATGTAATTTACAAAATGTATGCTTGATTTTTTTTTAAATTTGTGCATAATTTAAGCTTTTTATTATGTAAAAATTAGGACAATGTGGATTATTCTAATTCCTCCTCAACATGAATTATACAAAGTCCTTGTTGTTTATAATAAAACATTAATTACGGGAATTAAAAGAATTAGGAATGAGAAAAACTCCCCTGTTTTTTGCTCGGTTAGATTTTACTTATTTACGTTTATGAAGCAAGATTATGTTGAACGCCTTCTTATGGTTTCAAAACTCAAAACACTTAAAGTTTTCCAGTTGAAGAAGATTAGATTGTATATTCTCCACCAAATATTCTGTATATATTTCTTTTACGTGGTCTTGTTGGTAAAATTCTTAGAAAATATATGCAATTTTATCTCCCGGTGTATTCGTTTGGTTAGAACAAAGGTAAATAAAACACCTTAAACTGAAATAGGTGAAGTCGATACGCCGTATCCTATACGCGTATCCCATACCCAGGATACACCGTATTGATACATGTATACGCTGTGTTCATTTAATGAATACGTCGTACAGACTGTGCTGAAAAATAAAGACTGGATAACGTCTAGATAGTCGATACGCCGTATCCATAGGGTTTGGATACGTCGTATAGACAGTCTGGGAAGACAGACTCGATAAAAATTGAAAAATACATTCCGTGGTTGTCTCTCGGCAAGCACTTTTGGTTTTACAATAATGTTTTTAAGTTAGAATTGCTCTAATTTAATCCCCATCCTTATAAAACTAATTTGGTGGTTCTCGAATGGGAGCTAAAGCTGAATATGTAGCTGCTGCTGGATGTTGTGCCAACATATTATGCATGAAAAGTCAACTCACTGACTATGACATCATATATGAAAAGGTACCCATATTTTGTGATAACACTAGTGCTATTGCAATTTCAAACAATCCAGTTTTGCACTCAAGAACAAAGCATATTGATATTAGATATCACTTTATCAGAGATCATATTCTAAAAAGGGACATTGAATTACATTTCATTCCCACTCAATATCAACTTGCTGATATCTTCACCAAGCCTCTGGATGAGCCAACTTTCAAAAGATTGATTGTTGAACTAGGTATGCTGAACATTGATTCAAAACCTGAAGCTTCAGTACTGCCTGAAGAAAACTAAAGCTTTAACGATTTCATCCTAAACTGAACAAACTTTCATGTTAAATGTTAGTTCAGTTTTTGCATACAACCTTTAGCTTACTTAAGTAAAGTAACTGAGCAATCACATATGTCTCTTTCATGGATTTGTATGAGCATGTGTGGTTTTATCGCCTTCACTAGAGCACAAATATTGGTTAAGTCAAGAACTGAACAAAACTAGTTCATTTTCTTTAGTTTAGTTTAGACAAATAATTTTATCTAAATCTTCAGCTATCTCTCGAGTGAAGTAACTGAGCAATCATATATGTCTCATTCATGGATTTGCATGAGCATTTGTGGTTTTGTCGCCTTCGCTGGAAGATTTATGATAATAAAGATTACAATAATCTGTTCATCATGACATAACATCAAACCTGAACCTAGTCCAGCTTTTTCAAACATCAATCTAAAGGTTAGTTTTTTTTTAAAATGTGTAATTTTTAACATTAATATATTTAACATATTAAAAGAAGAAATCCAAAAGTTAGAATGATCTCATCCTCTTTCTCTCACCTACTTTTGCAGTTGAATAGACGGCTGTTTATTGTTCTAGGTGTCAGATGCATGCTTTGCTGACTTTTATTAAATACAAAGTTTAGCACACATGTTAAAAACAAACCCTAAACATTCCCATAACTTTACAACCTCAAACGATAATTACAATTTCTCAAAGAAAAATTGTAACTTCATCAATCATATAAATCACAACAAACCATTCAACAACTCACTTTTCACAATCTTATCAACAACACACACACCCCTCAAACCAGATCAAATCTCCAAAACCCTAACTATCCACAATGGTAGAATCATCATCACATAATACCTCATCACCTGAAATCACTCCCAAAGAAGAACCTGTCACTCTTGACAAACCTGAAATCCCAAACCCTTTCTTACCTGCAACTCAGGTTGAGTTCACCTTTGAGGAGATTGCCTTCACTACCAACAATGAAGTTGCACTTCTATATCTCTCACACCCTAACCAAGAATACTTTAAGGACGTGTCAGACTTTATTTCCAAATGCCGTCTAAAGGAAGCATTTACAAGAGCCCCAACTCATTACAAAGAATACATGAATAAATTTTGGTATACGGTAAAGACCTTAGACAACTCTAAGGTTTAGGTATTGATGTGTCATTGTGAGCAGGTATTTTATGTATCAAGTTTTACTATTTATTTTATGCCGACTATACCTAAAAACAACACTTTAACGGGCAGTGTACCTGGTCAATTGTAGTTTCATTGGTAAGTAGGGTGTCGATCACTAAGAGCGAGAGCATTATTTCCTAATTCTATCAGTATTTTAGTTATCTATGTTAGTACTAAATTAATCTAATTTAAACCTAAGTTAAACCTAAACTAATGATAAGGGAGGTTTTAGCCTGAGAGACTGGCACGAGGTTTAGTTATCTAACCTAAGGTTTTGATGACAAGTAAAGCAATAAACACACACAAGAAGACAAACAAACGATAGAGAAGCGGTCAAGAACTAATGTAAGGAAAACGTATCAACCATGAATAATCTGATAAAACACAGGTTTATTTATTAGTGCAATGATTGACTTATCTCGAAGTGGCATATCATTTCTAGACTTAGGCGGTACTTCTTCCTAAGACCTAGACATGCTAATTCTGTCACAATTAGACGCATCTGCATAAAGCATCCTAATATATATTGATTATAATTCATGTTAGGATCTAAGTAATGGTGCTCTTACTAAACCCTAGCGCATCAAGACTTTACCCACTTACTGCTTAACGGCTCTTTATATACTAGTAGTCCACTGTCCGAGTCCTTACCAATGGAATGAGAACGTACTCGTTGATACCAAGGTCACCTTGTGGCTCAACTAAGCTCACTAATCTAAAGGCAAAGATAGGTCAATATTTGTGATCCTATGATTCTAGATATATAAATTACAATATGGAGAGCTATCCCGGACTCTTAGCCTATGCCCAAACAACACCGAATTTGCAGCGCATTAAATATGTAGGAATAGACCCAATTGAATGATAGGTCGCATACTTAAGCACGTAAACGAATATAAATTGATAAACATAAACAACAATCAACGATAAATTAAGCAATCAAGATAAACAAACCCAAAATTAGATCTTCATAAACATAGCTGATACCTAAAGGTATAAGCCGATAGTCATTGTAAAAATACACTCGGTTTGATATATGAACGATTAAAATAAAGAAACCTCAATCGAAAGCGTATTCAGTTGCACGAAGATTACAAGAGTTTTCCTATGATCTTGAGGCTCTTTTCTGACCTTCTATGCTCTTTTGATCGTCTCTCGGTCGACTTGGTGGTTTAGCGATTCACTTGCATACCTAAAACTGAGTTTAGGGTCGTCTATTTATAAGGTCTAGATGTCGGTTCGATACGGCGTATTGGGGATTTTTTGGAGTAGGGACCACGCTTGATATCTTCCAGAATATTCACATACTATTTCTTGAATATGGCGTATTGAGTCTCTCTGGATACGGCGTATTGATCTTTATTCCATCGTGGTATCTAGTGAAGTGTAGGCACGAATACGCCGTATCTTCTTGATGGATATGGCGTATTGAGGTAAAACTAATTAGTTCTTCTTCATTGACCAAAGTATTATATACGGTGTATCATTAATGTGGATACGACGTATTCTTCAAAGTCAGGCAATGGTCTTTTGATTCGTCAAAGTCTTGGATACGTCGTATAGGTCTGGAATAATACGGAGTATTTGCTGTCAGATCAGTAGACTTTCTCAAACTCTTCATTTATGCTCCAAAATGCATGCCTTTTAGCATAACTTCACCAAGTACTCCATAATTACTGCAATTCTCAAATATAAATGATTAAGTAACAACTCTTTGCAATAATTGTATAAAATAAGTTAATATCATGGGATAAATGATGCTATAAAATAGACGTTATTTGATGTCATCAGGTCTCCACTCCCATAGGTGGAGTTAGAGGAGACATAGGTATTACCACTTTTAGAAATGCTCTTAGGGCACAATACCTACCTCACTCAAGTATGTATGTTTCCCCACCCTCTATAACAACAGTAAGACCATGGTTTGCAACAATAGGATACAATGGGGAAGATTAGGGCAAACAGAACTCTAAAAAAGAGTTGTCTTCCTCCTAGGTGGAGGTTGCTGATGGATCAAATCATTCAATGTTTAGGTGGGAAAACAGGTGGCCTAGATCAAATATCCAATAAGGATGCCATTATATTGTATTGTCTGGCCAATGGGGTACATGTAGATTATGCCAAGTTAATATGCGAGGATCTAATTCATAAGCTGAACAAGAAGACAAGGGAAAAGATTGTTCCCTATCCAGGGTTTATATCTCTTCTACTTGAACATATGATGCCTGAATATGATAATGAGGAGCTCACCATAAACCCCACTCAGGTCTTCAGTATTCACAACTGGACACTGAAGCCAAACCAACCTAAAGAACCTCCTTTTACTACCCACATGAAGGCCATCTGCAAGATAGATGTGCTTGTGGTCTCCAAAGCTCCAAAACCTTCCTCACAAACTGAGGAGGTTCCCCAAGGCAAAAAGCCTGGAGCTAAAAGTGGACTCAAAAGAAAAAAATCTTCAAAACACACATCTGAGTCCTAGACTGAGGCATCCAAATCCAAAACTGGCCAATCAGAAATAGAAACTAAGTCCAGTTCGGCCTAGGATAAAATCCTAAGGATTTATAAGGAGATATGTTATTGCACTATGATGCTGAGATGGAGCTCATGAATCTGATTCTTCTTTCTATTCCAAATGACATTTATAATTCTGTGGATGCTTACACTTCGGCTAGGGACATGTGGAAAAGAGTTGAACGTCTTATGAGGGGAACTATACAAAACAAAGTTGATAGAGAAACTCGTTTTACAAACGAATTTGATCAGTTTGTTGCTGAACCAGGGGAAGCACTTGTTTTAGTTTACAATCGTTTTGCTCAGTTAATGAATGATTTGGAAAGAAATAACATGCATTTTCCAATTGTTACAATTAACATAAAGTTTCTGAATAGCTTGCAACCGGAATGGTTGAAATATGTTACCTGTAACACCCCCAAATTGGGTCGCAGCGGAATAAGGGTCCAGGGCGTGTCACAAACTTATTATCATAACACATATATATATAGAATGACCATAAAAGTCGTTTAAAACTGATACATTGGATTTAGCCAAACATGCAAATCCAAAACTGGCCAATCAGAAATAGAAACTAAGTCCAGTTCGGCCTAGGATAAAATCCTAAGGATTTATAAGGAGATATGTTATTGCACTATGATGCTGAGATGGAGCTCATGAATCTGATTCTTCTTTCTATTCCAAATGACATTTATAATTCTGTGGATGCTTACACTTCGGCTAGGGACATGTGGAAAAGAGTTGAACGTCTTATAAGGGGAACTATACAAAACAAAGTTGATAGAGAAACTCGTTTTACAAACGAATTTGATCAGTTTGTTGCTGAACCAGGGGAAGCACTTGTTTTAGTTTACAATCGTTTTGCTCAGTTAATGAATGATTTAGAAAGAAATAACATGCATTTTCCAATTGTTACAATTAACACAAAGTTTCTGAATAGCTTGCAACTGGAATGGTTGAAATATGTTACCTGTAACACCCCCAAATTGGGTCGCAGCCGAATAAGGGTCCAGGGCGTGTCACATCTTAGATCAATAACACAAGATATATATAGAATGACCATTAAAAGTCGTTTAAAACCGATACATTGGATTTAGCAAACATTTGTTACAAAAAGCCCGAAGCTTAACTTATTCATTGTTCATATTACAAAGATACTAGTTCATAATACATGATTCCCAAAATATAATGCAACCATATCTTTAAGCATGTCATCCCAAAATACAAAATCACCAATGTATTGCTTGCACCTTATGCTTAGTGACCTCCTGAAAAACATTGCTTTAAAACGTCAACAATAATGTTGGTGAATTCATAGGTTTGATAAATCGTATAAGGTTGGACCACAAGATTTCCCCAAGTATATGATAATGCAGGAGATGCAAAACATCACATAACTGTAATTACGTTGCCCTAAGCTCATGACACTGAAGCTCGACATAAATAAATGGCAATATATAATGCCCACAATGCCCGTATGATGTTCTAACCCACCCCCCCACACCCCCCACCCCCGCCACCGCAACATCCCTAATACGACATGGTATACGTTCATTTTCCTAGTGATAGCTAATCACCCGAACGGGGTTGTCAAACCCAATAGATCTATTCATAACATTCGCGCTTACTGAGACCAATCCAATTGGTTATACCATAATTAACAGTTCATGATAATGGGCTCAACTTGGGTTATCGCTACTTAGGCAACACGTAATCATAATATAAAATTTATCCACTTGTGTCCAGTTATAAAACAATGCATGTTTTCCACCCCAAAACTTATAAAACAAAACCATGTAAAATGTGGGGCTATGAACTCACCTTGAGTTACTGATAATCCAAATATCACAGATAATGCGTCACGCAAATGATCGGATGCAACCTAAATTAATATAGGCCGTATAAGTACTAATCACATTGATTAACTAATATCATATACAAGTCTATGTAGCTACATCACCATCTATTTGTAATTTAAAAATCGTTGTTATAGAGTGAAAACGTTTATAATTATCGTTTTAGTAAAACTAGCATAACTTTCCCGTTTTAAACCCGTTTCTCGCGTTTCTTACGTCCACGTCTTCGTATTGAGATGATATATAAAAATATTACATTTTTATATTTTATAACCTTCTGATGAACAGTACTTTTACTGTTTATGACGTTTTATAAATTTACTTTTATAAATTTAATTGTCGTAATACCCGTAAATGCAATAACTTATTCGTTTTAATCCCGATTTTAGCGATTCCTTCGACCACGTCTTCGTTATCAAAATTATCACTTTTTTTATTAAAAACGAACCAACACTATTCATCTCAGGAAATAGTGCACAAGTTATAAAATAGTGCGTAACTTTCTCGTTTTAAGCCCGTTTCTTACGTTTCTTATGTCCACGCTTTCGTATTAAGACGACGTATCAAAATATGACATTTTTGTATTTCATGTCCTCTGATGAACAGTAATTTTTACTGTTCATACCAGTTATAAACTTATTTTTATAGTTTTAGTTATCGTAAAACCCGTAAACGGCGTATCTTTTTCGTTATAGCTCCGTTTTTAGCGATTCTTTCGAGTACGTTCTCGTATTTAAAAGCTTTATCATATAAATGATGTTTTCCAAAATAAATGTTCCTGATGAACAGTAACTTTTTATAAAATTTATTTTATAAATCCGGTATTAACGTAAAACGTATATTTATCGTATCTTTTTCGTTATTAATCCGTTTTTCGAGTTTCTTACCTTTTTGGAATCGTCATGAGACGTATTATTTTTATAAAAGGTCAAACCCACTGTTAGAAATTCGAAATTTAAACAGCCCCTTTATAATGAATATGTATACTTTTATATAACACTTGTTTTATGTATTTTTCACTTTTGTAGTTTACCATAAGTCTTTTATAACTATATTTATCATATGTGATACATATAATAATGTCCATAGTCCTTCCTTTGTCCACATAAGTCCTTGACAACAAGATTTACAAGATTACAAAGTTGTTTACACACTTTTACTTGTAGCTTTTTATGTAAATCCTTAAAAACCCTAATCTTGTATTAACACTTTTTATGCTTAATCAAGAGTGTACAATACTTATGACCCCATTTTAACATGATATTACCATCAACATAACATGTGTATAAGTGTACAATTTCACAATCACAAGTAAAAATACATTTTACATGTTAAAAAAGTATCCTAATGGTGATTTTACTACATAAACATCATATACACATATAATCATGAAAATGAAAAGATAAAGGTTTTTAGATGACCTTATGATGAATGATGGTGATGAGATTTAAGTGCTAAACCCTTGTTTAGACTTTAAACCAAAGCTTGCAAATATGAAAACCCTAGATTAGGTTAGAAACCCTAATCTTACTTTCTTTGCTTCAATACTTGTAAATGGTTAACCAAGGCTTGCAAACACCTTAGTATATCTTAGAAATGATGTGTGATGGCTTGTATATGTTGAAGAAAAATTTGTATGGATTATGTAAAGGGGTGTTTTGTTGCCGTGAGCTATCAAGAGAGGAAAAGGGAGAATGTTTTGATTATCACCAATGTGTTAAGTGTATGTGTGTGTTTATCTAATGTATACTTGTATATATATGAGCTAGTTGGTCAAAAAGTTTGCAATAGTGGTCTTGAGACACTTTGAGGGTCTTAAGGAAGATCTTTGGTCAAATTGGGACATATACTAGCTAGGTTTAAATGCAAGAGTATTGTACAAGACCACTTGGTGAAAATTGTGTGCTTCTTGTCTCCAAATTGTTGTTGTATACGTGAGTTAGGGGGGGGGACAAGACCAATTTTGTGTCTTGGACATTTTATGGAAAATATCTTGTATTTACTTTCATTAGTTTAGTTTAGAAGAGTAAAGGTAAAAGTATACATGTTATACTTGTAAATGTTAGTTCCTAGCTTGTTTATTTTTATGTACTATGTAACTAACAACATTAACTTGGGTAAAGTTTAATAAAACTTTAGGTATTGGGTACAATTGTGGGTATTTGTTGAAGCGTAGAAATATTTTTGTGGTTCCGAAAATGCCTAAACTTAATTTATCGCGAGACGTAGACACTTTACGTAACCGATAAAATAAAATGAACAAAGACCATAATTATTCTCAAAATAATTATTTAATACTTGATTGATGTAAACGTTTAATTGTTTGATGCTCCTTTACATTAAATGATCATTCTTAGCTTACGCGATTTAACTTAATTCACGAAATTACAAGTAAACGCGTACAACACTAAAAATAATTAGTAGCTTTATTGACGTCGCAAATGACTTGAAAACACGGGGTGTTATAGACTTCCCCCATTAAATGAACCTTGTCCTCAAGGCTTATGATGCGGCACTTGGCGGCGGTGCGGTCTTGGTGAAGAGATGCGGGCATTTCTTCTTGAATTGGTCTTCGCGTTCCCATGTAAACTCAGGACCTATCTTGGAGTTCCATCTTACCTTGACAATTGGGACACGGGTATACCTCAACTGTTTGACCTCTCGATCCATGATCTCGACCAGTTCCTCGATAAACTGAAGCTTGTCATCAACGTGTAGTCCATCCAATGACACAGTTAATGGATCATCGGAATAACACCTCTTCAAATTAGATACATGAAAAGTGTTGTGAACCCTGCTCAGCTCTTGCGGAAGCTCAAGCTTGTATGCAACGGCTCTAACTTTTTCTAACACCTTGAAAGGTCCTACATATCTAGGGTTTAACTTCCCCCGTTTGCCAAAACATACGACCCCTTTCCAAGGTGAAACCTTCAGCATAACTTTATCCCTAACTTGAAAATCCATCGGCTTACGCTTCTTATCGGAATAACTCTTTTGTCGATCGCGAGCGGTTTGCATTCTCTGCTTTATCTAAATAATCTTCTCGGTCATCTCTCGAACTAAATCTGGACCGGTAAGTTGCACTTGCCTAACGTCGGCCCAACAAACAGGTCAATGACACTTTTGACCGTAAAGCGCTTCAAAAGGTGCAGCCTTTATGCTAGCGTGATAGATGTTGTTGTACGAGAACTCAACTAAGGATAAATGGTCAACCCAACCCTTTCCAAAGTCGATCACGCATGCACGTAACATATCCTCAAGCGTTTGAATGGTCCTCTCGCTTTGCCCATCGGCTTCTGGATGGTATGTCGTACTCATGTCCAAGCTAGTACCCAAAGCCTTCTGGAGTGACTTCCAGAAATTTGATGCGAACCTAGGATCACGATCATAAATTATTGAGACTGGGATTCCATGTCTTGCGACCACTTCCTTTAGGTACATTTTTTCCAGTTTCTCCAGGGGATCATTTTCCCTCATTGGTAGAAAGATTACAGACTTAGTGAGTCGGTCAACAATCACCCAAATGGTATCGTAGCCTTGCGACGACCTTGGAAGCTTCGTAACAAAATCCATAGTGATGTTGTCCCACTTCCATTGAGGTATCTCGGGCTGTACCAACAATCCTGATGGCCTTTGGTGTTCGGCCTTGACCCTAGCACAGGTCAAACATTTGCTAACATAGGTGGTGATGTTGGCCTTCATATTGGGCCACCAATATAGCTTCTTCATATCTTGGTACATCTTGTCAGAACCCGGATGAATAGAGTATTTGGACTTGTGGGACTCGTGCATGATCACGGTCCTTAAATCACCATAACATGGCAACCAACTCCTGCCATTGAAGCATAGAGTTCCATCTGCTCGTGGTTCTAACTTTTCCGTTCTAAATTTCTCCGGATCTTTAGAATTTTCAACCAACATACCTCCAACATCTTCGTTCTTGAGGTTCTCCGACTTTTGAGCTTTAGGCTGAGCATTCAGGATTTGTTTGGGAAGCTCCAAGCCAATAGTCATGACTAAAGCTCGAACCCTTAATGGTGGTTCTCGTTCCTTCCTACTCAAAGCATCAGCCATGACATTTGCTTTCCCTGGGTGATAACGAATATCGCAATCGTAATCACTAAGCAACTCTAACCATCGGCGTTGTCTCATGTTCAGTTCCTTCTGGTCAAGAATGTGTTGTAAGCTCTTATGATTAGTGAACACCGTACACTTAGTTCCATACAGATAGTGCCTCCAAATCTTGAGAGCGAACACTACTGCTCCAAGTTCCAAATCATGAGTCGTATAGTTCTTCTCATGAATCTTCAGTTGACGTGATGCATAAGCAATCACCTTTTCTCTTTGCATCAACACCGCGCCTAAACCCTTCTTTGAAGCATCGCAGTATGCGATAAAATATTCGCTTCCTTCAGCTAAAGCCAGAATTGGCGCACTACACAACTTCTGCTTAATCAGTTGAAATGTTGTTTCCTGTTTGTCACTCCACTCAAACTTGACCTTCTTTTGAGTAAGCTTGGTCATTGTTTTGGCGATCTTTGAAAATCCTTCAATGAATCTTTGATAATACCAAGCAAGACCTAAAAATTGACGAATCTCTGTTGGTGACTTAGGAGATGCCCAATCTTTAATAGATTCGATCTTGGCAGGATCCATGCGAATGCCTTTACTATCAATCACGTGACCTAGGAACTGTACTTTAGGAATCCAAAATTTACACTTGGAAAACTTGGCATACAACTCCTCTTTCTTAAGCAACTCTAAGATTAGCTTAAGGTGCTCGTTATGTTCTTGCTTGTTCTTTGAATATATCAAAATATCACCAATGTATCGCTTGTACCTTGTGCTTACTGACCTCCTAAAAAATATTGCTTTAAAACATCAACAATAATGTTGGTGAATTCATAGGTTTGATAAATCGTATAAGGTTGGACCACAAGATTCTCCCAAGTATATGATAATGCATGAGATGTAAAACATTACATAATTGTAATTACGTTGCCCTAAGCTCATGACACTGAAGCTCGACATAAATAAATGGCAATATATAATTGCCTACATTGCCTGTATTGATGTTCTAACCCGCAACATCCCTAATCTGACATGGTATACGTTCGTTTGTCTAGTGATAGCTAATCACCCAAACAGGGATGTCAATCCCAATAGATCTATTCATAACATTCACGCTCACAATCCAGTAATTGATAGTTCATGATAATAGGCTCAACTTGGGTTATCACTACTTAGGCAACACGAAATCATAGTATAAATATTATCCACTTGGGTCCAGTTATAAAACAAATGCATGTTTTCAACCTCAAAACTTATAAAACAAAACCATGTAAAACGTGGGGCTATGAACTCACCTTGAGTTACTGATAATCCAAATATCACAGATAATGCGTCACGCAAATGATCGGATGCAACCTAAATTAATATAGGCCGTATAAGTACTAATCACATTGATTAACTAATATCATAAACAAGTCTATGTAGCTACATCACCATCTATTTGTAATTTAAAAATCGTTGTTATAAAGTGAAAACGTTTATAATTATCGTTTTGGTAAAACTTGCATAACTTTCCCGTTTTAAACCCGTTTCTTACGTCCACGTCTTCGTATTAAGATGATATATAAAAATATTACATTTTTATATTTTTTAACCTTCTGATGAACAGTACTTACTGTTTATGACGTTTTATAAATTTAATTGTCGTAAAACCCGTAAATGCAACAACTTATTCGTTTTAATCCCGATTTTAGCGATTCCTTCGAGCACGTCTTCGTTATTAAAATTATCACATTTTTATAAAGTGGGGTCTGCTGATGAACAGTAATTTTTACTGTTCATAGTTTATAAAATTACTTTTATAACTTTAATTATCGTAAACGTCGTATTTTATTCGTTTTAGCTCAGTTTTTAGTAATTCTTTCGAGCACGTTCTTGTAATTGAAAGTTCTATTTATTGTTGATGATTTCCAAAAATATATGTTTCTGATGAATAGTAACTTTTTATAAAAGTTATTTTTATACATTTAAGTATATAAACTTGCAAAATTCATAACTCTTTTGTTATAAATTGGAAAATTATGATTCTTATCATTTTAGAATCCTAAAAATATGTAAAATCTATTAAAAATACCAAACTTTCTGTTTTGTATAATTTTTATAAATTGGTTTATAAAAATTCTTTTATAAAACAGTTTATTTATCGTATAACTTGTTTTTACCGTATCTTTTTCGTTTTAAGCCGTTTTTTCAAGTTCTTTACATATTTGGAATCGTCATGAGAACTATTATTTTTATAAAAGGTCAAACCCACTGTTAGAAATTCGAAATTTAAACAGCCCCTTTATAATGAATATGTATACTTTTATATAACACTTGTTTTATGTATTTTTCACTTTTGTAGTTTACCATAAGTCTTTTATAACTATATTTATCATATGTGATACATAAAATAATGTCCATAGTCCTACCTTTGTCCACATAAGTCCTTGACAACAAGATTTACAAGATTACAAAGTTGTTTACACACTTTTACTTGTAGCTTTTTATGTAAATCCTTAAAAACCCTAATCTTGTATTAACACTTTTTATGCTTAATCAAGAGTGTACAATACTTATGACCCCATTTTAACATGATATTACCATCAACATAACATGTGTATAAGTGTACAATTTCACAATCACAAGTAAAAATACATTTTACATGTTAAAAAGTATCCTAATGGTAATTTTACTACATAAACATCATATACACATATAATCATGAAAAATGAAAAGATAAAGGTTTTTAGATGACCTTATGATGAATGATGGTGATGAGATTTAAGTGCTAAACCCTTGTTTAGACTTTAAACCAAAGCTTGCAAATATGAAAACCCTGGATTAGGTTAGAAACCCTAATCTTACTTTATTTGCTTCAATACTTGTAAATGGTTAACCAAGGCTTGCAAACACCTTAGTATATCTTAGAAATGATGTATGATGGTGTGTATATGTTGAAGAAAATTTTGTATGGATTATGTAAAGGGGTGTTTTGTTGCCGTGAGCTATCAAGAGAGGAAAAGGGAGAATGTTTTGATTATCACCAATGTGTTAAGTGTATGTGTGTGTTTATCTAATGTATACTTGTATATATATGAGCTAGTTGGTCAAAAAGTTTGTAATAGTGGTCTTGAGACACTTTGAGGGTCTTAAGGAAGATCTTTGGTCAAATTAGGACATATACTAGCTAGGTTTAAATGCAAGAGTATTGTACAAGACCACTTGGTGAAAATTATGTGCTTCTTGTCTCCAAATTGTTGTTGTATACATGTGTTAGGGGGGGGGACAAGACCAATTTTGTGTCTTGGACTTTTTATGGAAAATATCTTGTATTTACTTTCATTATTTTAGTTTATAAGAGTAAAGGTAAAAGTATACATGTTATACTTGTAAATGTTAGTTCCTAGCTTGTTTATTTTTATGTACTATGTAACTAACAACATTAACTTGGGTAAAGTTTAATAAAACTTTAGGTATTGGGTACAATTGTGGGTATTTGTTGAAGCGTAGAAATATTTTTATGGTTTCGGAAATGCCTAAACTTAATTTATCGTGAGACGTAGACACTTTACGTAACCGATAAAATAAAATGAACAAAGACCATAATTATTCTCAAAATAATTATTTAATACTTGATTGATGTAAACGTTTAATTGTTTGATGCTCGTTTACATTAAATGATCATTCTTAGCTTATGCGATTTAACTTAATTAACGAAATTACAAGTAAACGCGTACAACACTAAAAATAATTAGTAGCTTTATTGACGTCGCAAATGACTTGAAAACACGGGGTGTTATAGTGGTTAGTTATGTTAGGCCATAAACATAACGGGTTTTGATTATACCCGAAGAAGAACTCGACACCTAGCTTAGTGTCAAAAAATAATGTAAGCGACGTTGTAAGGTTTTCTCCCCCAAGATAGGAGCTTGTTGACTAGTGAAGTAACTCTCAAGTTGGGTACTCTGGGAGTGGTGTAGGGCATAGAGGAGCTTCGTGAATGAACCACTATAAATCATCGTGTCTGGTTTGCATTTCTTTTTTACATATCTCTTTACATTTAGATTCACATTTATTGCTTCATATTTATACTTGCATTATATAGATAATTGCGTGTCTTGTTTCTTATATTGTTTTGACTATGTTTGTGTCATGGAAAGATGTGAATATTGTGTTTATGGTTGTATTGTTGTAATACGCTTTGCTACTATATATATATATATTTAGTGTAGAACTATTATGAACACTCTTCATATTGCGTTACTCTTGATCGGTAATTTGATATAATAGATTTAAGTTTTTAAACGGAAACATATTCACCCCCCCTTCACGTATACCACAGTGTGGAACATGTTTGGTGTTGTGTGGTTGCTGATTTTGGGAAGCTAAGTTCGAAGGCCTATGATGAGTTTGTTAATGCTCTAAGAAAGGCATTTCGTGATCTTCATGTTGGTGGTCAGGAATTCAGACCTACTAACCCTACGAAAGGCATTGCATGGTCTTCATGTTTGTTATTGCTCCACGAAAGGCATTTCTGTGACGCTTATGAAATACGCCTTCATGGTAATAATAGACGTTAGATTATATTTGTTTCAGTGTTGAGTCAAATGTAGTCTAGTGGTTAGTTGTTTTCCTTCTAATAGGAGATAGTAGTGTCTATATTATATAAATTTTAGCGCCTGTGTGTGGGCTGAGATGTGTGACTCATTCGCATCTTTGTACTTAAACGTTTTTTGAAGTAATATATTCACCAGGGGAAAAACCTTTTACAAAAAAAAGTGAAACAACAAAACACATTTTCTGTGTTTTTCTTGTAACTCGATTTCTTTTCTTCAAAATAGAAAATTGTGTCACATAAACGAGTTTTCTACGTTTTGTGGAAAATTTTAATTCTCGTTTCTTTTTTTTACAAATAATCCTCTTTTCTATTTCTACAGAACTGAAAATTAAAAATTGAGAGAATTTTCTCCGACTAAACGCACTCTTATATATGCTATGTTTTTCATTTTTATTTGGTAATCATTAGGTAAAATCAAATCGGATCTGAAGTAAATTTAATATTGATACAATATCTAGGATTCACGAAATACAAATTATTATATTCCAAAATGGAGTTCAAGTACGATCCATAGCGTGAAAGACTGAAAGTTATGATCGAGTCCATCTGCTCACATCTTTCTAGTTATTCAAATTTGGAATGCTAGGAATCATGTCCCATGTTCAGGGGCGGAGCCCCTCCTAAAGGAGAGGAGGAAAGCCCCCAATAGTGTTTTGTCAGAACACCTAAGTTGTGTGAAAAAAATGTGAAAATTAGATGGAAAAATATCAGTGCCCTCACCCACAAAATGAAAGTGCCGTCGTCGCTCTAATCTTGCTAACATAGCAAGTGCTCTGTAATGCAAACAAAATTGCATTTATGATGGTGTTGAAGTTTTTTCGACTGATAAATGAAGTGAAGGGGATGATGGGGTCTCATGAGGATGTGTGAAAGTGATATTGTGGGAGAGTGTATAGTGGCCTAGTGTGGGTTAGTATTTTTTTATTATTATTATTAATATATTTAAAATGCACATTGATATGAAAATTTGAGCAATTGAAGTTTTGGTAATTGTATCATTCATAACCTCCGAACTTTTAGCATATCAGATAGGAACATGATCAATTTTGTTAATAGCATACTAACATAGGCATCTTTGTTGTAATTAGTTAGCGTTGTGGTTTTTTTCAAATAATTTTTATAATTTACAGTTTTGGTAAAAAAAATTACGACACTTCATATATTTTAGTGAAGATGTTGTCTTACAATTTTCGGTTTTGATAGACTTTTACAATATATAGTTTTAGTTAGATCATTTATCAAATCATAAATTTTACGACACTCAAAGACATATTTTATAGACATCTAGACTTATAATTAGTGTTAATTGGATTATAGTATAACAATTTTTATTGCTTTTATATTAAACCCGACCCAAACTATTTCAAATTATGTTAAAAAGTGACATTTTCCGACGTTGTTTAATCTCTTTACTTAATCGCTGCCCATGTGATCATAAAACCTAGGTCCGCCATTGCCCATGTTTATGAATGAATGCATCCATATATACTACTAGAAAAAATGTCATTAGCAACAATTAGAAATCGTTGCTAAATTACTTATTTAGCATCTAATTTTAGCAACGAAATTGTTAAAAAAAATGCAATTTTTTTAGCAACAAAAAAATTAGTTGATATTTATACAAATTACCATCAATTTGTTGCTAATTTAGCAACCACTAAGCAAATTTCGTTGCATTCTCAAATTAGCATCGGTCGAATTAGCAACTAACACCAATTGATGTTAATTCGACCGGTGCTAATTTGAGAATGAAACGAAGTTGCTTAGTGGTTGCTAAATTGGCAACAAATATTTATGGTCATTTGTAGAAATACCAACTAGTTTTTTTGTTGCTAAAAAATTGCAACTATTTTTAAAATTTCGTTGCTAAAATTAGATGCTAAATACATAATTTAGCAACGATTTCTAATTGTTGCTAATGACATTTTTGCTAATAGTCTCATATAAATCAGCCTTGAAACTAGAATGAAGGCACTCGTACATCTCTCTTATTTGCTTCTCCACGGCCACCTTATACTGGTTGTACCTATGTTGCATGGAAACGCCGTCGGGGTGACGTCTCCCGTACCGGAAACGTTTCTCGTACCGAAAACACCTGGAAACGCCTTGTAAACGTTTCGGAATAGAGTAAACATTTCACGTCCACCGAAACGTCTTATGTTATGTAGGAAATGTCTTGGAAACGTTTCTAGCCCATTTAAACGCGTTTTTGGGCCTTTAAAAACGAATACCTTATTTCCCGGCCATTAAACCCTTTTTCTATAAACCTAAAAAGACGGCATGATTATATTTATTTGTTTAAACGCTTTCCTCTGTGGCAGTGTCGCTCTTTCTTCTCGAATAAGTATGAATGTATGTCTGTATGATCATATTTATTTGTTTAATTATCAGGTATCTATGGATATATGTTTGTATGATCATATTTATTTGTTTAATTATCATCAGGTATATATGAATGTATTTATGTATGATCATATTTATTTGAATGTATGATTATTAGGTATGTATATTTATCACTTATCAGGTATGTATGATTGTATGAATGTATGTCTCAACTCTCAAGTCTCATGTCTGTAACTCTGTAATCTCTGTAATCTCTATGATCATATATTTATTTGTTTAGTTGTTTATTTGTCTTTATAAAATTCATAAATCCCTGTTTGTTTGTTTAATTATTTGTTTAGTTGTTTATTTTAGTGATAACAATTTGATGTTTGATGTTTATTTTATTAATAATAATACAGTATAAAATTATATAAATTACATAAAAGTTTCTGGCCGTACTCGTTTCTTATATTTTGGGATATTTGCGTTTCTAAGTACCCGTTTTCGTCCCCGTACCTGTTTCGGTATCCGTCCCCCTGGGTTGTACCCTGTTTCCGTATCCGTCCCCGTGCAACATAGGGTTGTACACCTATTCTATGTAACATGTCTGTCATGAGAAGATTTCCTAATATATGACTAACGTGATTTGATTGAGTTAAACTACAACTAACCCCCCAACACTTCTATGATAACTATTACACATTAATATAATAAATTTTCGTCCCACTCCCCTGTAGAGAATGAGGGGTATTATTTCTCGTGATCATTGTAAAGTAGCTACATAAAAAGAAGATTTAATGTGGTATTTCTCGTAATTGTTTACCGTATTTTTGTTGGAATGCCTTCATATACCCATCTATGCCACCCACCATTTGACATTGGACAAAATATTCGAACAATTTTTTTGTGATCTTGTCCATAACCATTCCAGTTTGAGCAAACATCCAATCTATGTAATCAGTCTGTCATTCAGAAAGAAAAGAAAAAAAACATTTACGAGGGTGTTTGGGATTAATTATTTTTTGTGCTTCTACTTAAATAAAGTACTTCTCATCTGCTTAAGAATAAGTGTTTATAGGAACAGTGTTTGGATTTGCTTATTTTTGTAAAAGACGTAATAATACTCGAAAAAACAATAATTTGATAAAATAGTCAATCATATGCACTTATAAAGGATTTTAGGTTGAATATGATAGTAAAAATAATTTATAAGATAATATCAAATAAGTGATATGAAATAAGCAGCTCCTTACGTGTTTATGAAAAACTGATTTTCTGCTTAATTATAAGCAGATAAGCAAAAACGCAAAAAATTAAGCAATGCCAAACACCCATTTAAATTATATCATATAAAGACGGATTCTAATAACTCAAAATCTATAGCTTGAAGAAACACCTGAAATCCAATATAATGAGTGAGGTGTTCTGGAATCCCTTTTCCTTTCATTGCTTCGTAATATTTTTCAACTTCACTCAACATTTCTACTTCTGATGGCAAACAAACTTTCTTTGACAGTGTGTGCGCTATCCATCTTGATTGACATTCAATTATTGAAAATGTGAAGCTCTAACATTGGAAAAGTGCTCTTGTTAGTTATAAGTATCTCAACAATTAAGCATATACAAAAAAGACGATAATGCTACCTGTTCAGGTATGCCGACAAAAGAGAGCTTAGGAGCAAGTTGTGGGGGGAAAACATGTTTATATAGAGGTCCAATGCGTTTGTCTTGGATAGTTACGATGCCATTTGTTTTAAGAAATGGATATTGCAATTTGTACCTACAAATAATCACATACATGTTTAAATTTGCTTTAACTGAATTATTAGATGCAATTTTAAGTGAATTGACGTCGTAAACTATTAGTCGTCATATTTTTGTGTTAACGAGTAAATGAATAATATTAGCATTTGTATGTATATATAATTTTGGAGAGATCATACCAAAGGACATTTGGCCTAGCATAATCAGACTGAGCATATATATAGTTTTGTTATACAAGGTCTATTTATACCAAAATTATACTAATATTACAATGATGACATGGTTGAGTGCATTCATTTGACCCTGTTGAGCTTGTGCGGCCTCATCACTAACCTTGCTTTCTATGATTATGTTTTGGTTTTGGAAGAATACTTACCCGGTGCAATGGAATATAATATCTGCATCGACAGAGATTCCATCTTGAAATGTGATAGTTCCATCTTTGCTAACGTAGTTTATCTGCTAACAATCAAAAAAGGTACATGCATATCTTTCTTTCGATCATCTAACTCTGTTTAAAGCAGTACAATCAAATCATTTTCATTATCATTATATATTCAAGTATTCAAGTATCTACATCTCTAAATTCCATCTACTTCAGACTCTGAGTTCAACTCATATCAGTCTATATTGAAATAAAGACCTCAACTACGTTAAAACTTGTACTCGTATTTCTGAAATTCTAAATTTAAAATACACTACAAAAATCATATCACCTCTGAATGCTGCCACATGTTGTTGAACTTCTCCGATTTTGCGACCTTCACATTCTGAGATCTTGACGACTTGTGAACTTCTTTGGCAACCATAGCAATTTCTCTTGATAAATCTGTTGCACTTGGTCCATTCCCAATCACAACTACTTTCTGATCATTTTAATTTACATATGAGATATTAACCTGACTTAGTTATTGAAAATAATAATAAAAAAATGATAGATCACCCGATTTATATCTAAATACCTGGTCTCGAAATGGTTCAGGAATACGGTAGTTGTGACTATGCATTTGTTTTTTTGGCCACGTCTCAAGACCTGCTCCAATGGTAATATTATTCCTTGTGAACGCCAACAAAATTTATGTATAGTAAACAAAACGCACCAATAAGTGCATATTACAATCAAGTAAAAGCACACATGAGACCGAGACGACTCCAAGATCAAACCACAGTTCCTCCCCTCGTATGCTATATCTATAGAAACATAGAAGTTGAAAAATACAAGCGGCGCAAAATGGTAGATCAAATACAACGTTAACACCAAATACTAAATTCGATCCTAAAACGATAATATGCAGAATAAGACCCGATGTAAATATAATAAGCATCGCTCATATAATCTTTATATGGTCATGATATAAAGGTTAATTTAATTTACGAATTTTATAGATTAATTTTGTTATCCAACATACTATAAATTAGTCCCAACTTTAGCGATAACTACCATAAGTACTCGTAATTTATTTGGCCCTCACCATAACTAATTAATTAGCAATGACAAACTTATTACTAGTAGTAGTTAATATGGCCATCACCCAAATACCATTGTCAGATGTCAGATGACTCATATGTAATTAATTATTATCATATTAGTCAGCTTGTATTATTCGTGCAAAAAGGAAAATAAAATAAAATTGTGTCACTAAAATATAGCATTTCAACTAGCAACGTGACAATATACGAACATTTTATAAACAATGTTAATCTAAGGACATTTTATTCAATACCTCGAATATCATTTGCGAGTCGAGGCTGAGTATTATGCCCATTGCAAACAACGACTGCATCGTACATCTCCACCGAACTCACCCCATTTGTCTCTGACTCAACTTCAAACTCGATGTTACCCGAGCCAACGACCTCCACTCGAGTCACAACAGTACTAAACCTAATCAACTTTGTAAGTTTAAAGATACTTGCAAAATCTTCCAAGAACTTAAGAACTTCTTCGTGCCCCGGATTTATACGTGGATCGTTGTATACTTTGTCCTCAAATTTGAAATCTGTGAAGCTCATGAGTTGTCGTGGAAGATTCGTGCGCAAGGATTTGTAGAGAGATCCATGAACAATACCTCTATTTGGGTCGAGTCCTAATAGATCAGACTCGACTCGTGGATCATAGACCCAAGTTCCACCGAGCCAGGGTGACTTTTCGAATACCACGACTTGGTGGGATTCTCTTTGTAGCTCACGGGCAGCGACTAGTCCGGCTACCCCGGAACCGATTACAGCTACCTTTAAGGAAGTCGCCATGGCTGATGGTTCTTTGTGTTTTTTTTTAGATGGGCAGCTAGCCACTTGTTGCAAGGAAAGGTTAATTTCGTTGGTGCATTATGGATCATTATTAAATGATCCTGTCAAAAGTCAATAAAGCTACAATAGTAGTTTTTAAATACTCATAGATAAGAATATTAATAGGATTGCATGATATATGCATTGTATGTGATTCTTTTTTCATTTCACCAAATGAATCACCTGATTAACCAAATGAATCAGTGATTAATTTATAACAACTGGAGGGAATGCGGATCGTGCGTTGCTGTGAGCTTATTTATTTTTTGTTGTCGAATATATATTTTGCTAGTTGTTCCGTATTGAATTTGTCTAAAGAAAAAACAATGCCGCGCGTTACGGCGGGGCTGTTTGTCGAAGACGTATTTTCGTAATTTATGTAGCCAGTAATTTTTGTAAAAAATAAACTTTCATATATTTGTCTATAAATAGCCCTTAAACTACATACGGTTCTACATATTTAGCTTTCATTAAACTACGGGTAGTTTTTAAAGTTAATAGATATGTTAAAGGTGTGCGTGAAAATATATTTTTTTAAATATATATTAAGCATCGACAATTTTTACAAAATCGTATGTATCTCAAAAGCGTATCAATATGGGCTCGTTTTGTTCGTAATCTAGAGCCGTTTTCGTTGGTATATTTTTTATCAAAGAAATTTTCGGATATTTGTCAAAGAAAATTTGTTATATAAAGTAAATCGTAAATAGCAAAAAGTAAAGGGTTATTTATATAATTCAAACTTTCATAAAATTGCACGTCTTTGACCCATTGGTTTATTTTAAAGTTATTAGTTAATTTAGGAGTGTGTTTTGAAAGCTTTTTTTTTCAAAAATATATATTACCCTTCAACATTTTTTATAAAATCATATGTATGTCGGAAGCATTGCAATATTAAGCTTGTTTTGTTCATATTTGGAAGATTTTTTAAGCGCTATATTTTTTTATGTATGAATCGGTAGATATATGTTACATATTTGATAAATAAAGTTTATTATATAAAAAAACTGTAAATAGCTAAAAGTTTAAGGTTGTTTTTGTAACTTGTCACATAGTTTAAAGGTATGTTTTGTAAAAAAAATTATTTAATCATTTTAGGCCGGTCATTACTTGTTGGGCCGTTTTTTCCTTGGTGGGCTTCTTGTTTTTATTCGACGTAAATTGACTCCGTTTTAAACGGCAATCGAGGTTTTATAGTAATGAAATTATTTTTATATGCTATTGGAGAAATTCCGCAACATAAATGTCTTTTTTTGTTCGAAAAAGAATAGCTTCGTGAAATATATTACGGGCGAAATATATTACAGGTTTGATATATGACAATCCTTCCCGTTACTTCTCAGGAATAACCAAACATTGCATGGGGTGAATGTTGGTGTCAAGTATTTTATGTGGTTGTGATTTACCTAAAAATCAACGTGATTTCAAGTTAAACTATAATATGAGTTTGATGGTGTGAAATGCAAAGTCATCTAAGTTAGATATGATTTTCAACACAACAAATGATGATTATTTACTAAAGGGGTGCGACTATTCACAAAATGATGTGTCCATTTATCAAAAGTTGTGATCAATCATTATAGGCCCTAGTTTAGAATCAGATCAGTCTATAAAACATAGGATATGGGCAAATCAATAGGTTCTGGGTATTAAGTGAAAACACTAGGTTGTAGCCCTATGTCTTGTGATCAATTTGCCTATGGAATCAACCCGATTCGACGTCGGATGAATTAATTATAGCCGAAATGGCAAAGGTGCGCAGATTCGGCACACCTGTAGTAAATGACTATTATCTCTAAATTTTTGTATAGTAACCCCCAACTATGTAAAACTAAACGTTGTAGAGGACTCAAATATCTAACAATGCTCACTGGTTTGAGCTTCAACGGTAATACGGTTTGCAAATGGCAACCATTTTACCAAGACTCGTGTTGGCTGTCCAAAAACAGCCATGTATAAATCAAACCAAACACCCCTAAAACGTCTAGAACCACTTCCACCTTGCACCATAGCCTTCCTTACTCATCCCATAGCCTCTCCACATCACCCTATAGCTCTCACACATGTCCTCACCTGGTCTCTTAGCATCCTTAATCACCAAGTTCCAAAATTACTATAAATAGGGGTATTATGCCTCCATTTCAAATCATCCCTCACTTCCTCCTCTATAACCCATCATAGCAGCAATCATTTGCTCTAAGAATATCCTAAGAGATCCTAAGAAGTCTCAAGAATAGAAGTGAAGCAAAAGAAACCAAGAAAAGAAGCCCGGGAGTCGTTATTCTAGGCGTACGAAGCTAAAAGTCCTGATTTTGACCCATTTCTAAGCTATAAGCTCAAGACCAGGTTCTCTAAGCTTATATTCTGTATTCATACCCTTATAATTTTTATATGATCATGCTAAAATCATAATATAAAGCTTTGAACTCAAAAACTTATGTGTTATACCTTTTTGATCCAAAACCGTACACCCGAAACCCTAATTTCATGTTTTTAGTTTCATAACTCAATTCATGCTCATTTTCCATTTTGATCCAAAATCGTACACTCGAAACCCTAATTTAATGTTTTTGTTAAAACTAAATGTTATAATACTAAATGTGTTATTATCTTCCTAGACATGCTTACATGTAATGTTAATAATAACCACTCTATTAATTATGGAAGGAATTAGAACTTAAACCCCCCGCGCGTTTTACGTTTAGAAACCTTATTTGACCCGTTTTGCTTCCTAGCTTAACGAATCGCTATTTTAAACTTTCGTTATGTTAAACCTTCATATTTTAGCTTATATTAATAAGCTATAACCTGTAAATGTCATTTAGAAACTTAAAATAAATCTTGCATTGCATTTCGGCACTTTGTTTTGTAAATATTATCCATGCAAGGGGTATATATCGTAACTTTCTAAAACTTATAACTAAAGGGGCTGAATATATCATTTTATCAACGTTATAACTATAGGGATCTATCATGTCACTTTTCAAAGTGCAAGGTTTACTTTGTATATCTTTTAAACTAGAAGGACCAAACTCGTATCCAAGGGTATATTTTGCCATTTTTCATTCTCAAGGGTCTAAAATGTAACATTTTGAAAAAGTATAAAAACATGTTTAAAACCTTACAAGACATAACTTTAATTAACGCTTCTCGTGCTTATCATTTCCAGATATTGATCAAAACGCTTAAAACCGATTATATCGTATCACAATACTAGGGAGCTTCATATTAAGGGGTTTCATCTTGGTATTACGTTCTGACTGAGTTGTTGGGTTTACGATTTAAAGTGCCCTAGCTCCTCAAACGTTTACTGAATGACTTCTGAATTATGATGGCCCGAACGGTGATACAATAATTCCAAACTTTCCAATCAAACTCATAACAATATTAGACTCTCTGAACCAAAGTTCTAGAGTACAATCTACCTAAGACTTGACATATTTACTCAGGTTGCGTGACGTGGCTGTTTACTATCATTTTCTATATCAACCTTCCCTGTTAAGATTGTGATAAGGTCGTCAGCTTTCATTTTGGAATATTTATTACAACTACCTATCAGGTGAAGTTCATAAGCCCTCGCTATAGACTTATTTTTACATGCTTTATAAACCCCGCGAGGGGGATACATGCACAAATTGTTTGTTAATATACACAAGTACTAAAACCGATATTGTGAAGTTCATAGGAGCCTTCGCTTTTACTTAATTAAATGCCTATAAAACCCGCGAGGGGGATACATGCTCAATTGTTTTTAATATACACAAGTACTTAAAACCGATATTGTGAAGTTCATAACCTCGCTTTTACTTATTTACATGCTTTATAAACCCGCGAGGGGATACATGCCGTGTTACAAAACACTTTATATACACGTTTATCTTATAACAATGTTGATCTACTTTTCAAAAGACTTAATTGAGGTTCATAACCTCACATACTTATAAACCTGTGATACTTGCTATAAACCATGAATGCAACTGTTTTCTAAACTAATGCAATCCCCGCGCTGATATATATTGCTAAGTACATGAAAATATCTCTTTAGGTATATCTCCCAATACCATCTTCAATATCTATTTAGGTAAGGTATCTCCCAATATTCTTTAATATCTCTTGGGGGGGGTTTTTAGTATCTCCAATATCTCTTTTATAATCTCTTTGGTAGTATCTCCAATGATCTTTTATAATATCTATTTCGTAGTATCTCCCAATATCTCTTTAATATCTATTGGGAAGAACTCCAAAAATCCTTTAATAACTCTTTGGGTAGTAATCTCCCAATATCTCAATTATATATCTCTTTGGAAATCTCCAATATCTCTTTAATATCTCCTTTGATAATATCGCCCAATATTTCTTAAAATGCTCTTTGGTAGTATCTCCTAAATCTCTTTATATCTTTATTGATTCATGAGTTAGGGTGATAAATCTGTTTTCTCCATGATAATACAGTTCTCCATGATAATAATGTTCTCCATGATAATAAGTCCTTGCAATACCAATATTTCCATTATGATAACTTGTATTCAACTATTACATTTCAAACCTATGAATTTCACTCAACCATTGTGTTGACTTTTTAGCATGTTTATCTCAGGTAATTGAGCAACTAGGCATGGACTTGAAATGGCTTAAAAACTTGTTCTCATTCACATTTTTAGGTTCTACAAAGTGCGATGAAACTCTAAAAGTGCGACCAGAGTTTACATGGGAACGCGAAGATAAAATTCATGCTAAATATCCTCATCTGTTTTCAATCATCTCTTCGAAATTCAATTAAATCTCAGGACGAGATTTCTGTAAGGGGTGGAGACTATAACAACCCAAGAATTTTCATCAACCTATTTTACTATGATCACAATTATACGGGGAAATTTTTCGCTTTATTACATTACTTGCATTGTCAATATCTCAGTATGTCATGTAACTTACATAACTAAAGTAGACGAGCTCACGCAACCTATCTATGACAATCCTATCTTCATATATGTCAAGCAATCATCATAATATATCAAGTCAATATCATAATATCATTTTTACAAAGTACATTATTCCTATAATGTACCATTCGCAACGTTATATCAAAACGGGCTTTAAACCGTTATCGTATGCCTTTAAACCCTAATTCCATGAAGGGTTAACATCTAAAGTGAATGCACAAGCTACTAAAGCATATGTACAAGTAATATAACATCTCATTTGAAATATAAAATCTCTTCAAATCAAAGTACAAGTCCTTAAAAGCTCAATATACAAGTCATTAAGTATGATCTCCAAAATAGCCGTTTTACCTCCGTTTTCATTCTAATCTCTTCACCACCACTTGTGTACAAGCTACTACACTCAATATACAATGTGTAAACCCTAATTATTCTATTCATAAACTTTCATACATCTTTTTACACTCAAAACCCTAATTCAAAACCCTAAACCCTAAAACCGAGCTAGTTTCTAAACCATAACCCGTTTCTTGGTTTTTATCCGTTTTAAACCTAAACCATTAATCAAATAAGTTGTAAATACTTAATTTACAATATTACAAATCCTATTTCATCATTATAACATAATTATACATGAATTAAATCCTAGAAACCCTAAAACAAAACCCTAATCTAGTTCTAACCCTAAAACCTAAAACTATCGGATCAGTCTATAAAACATAGGATCTGGGAAAATCAATAGGTTCTGGGTATTAAGTGAAAACACTAAGTTGTAGCCCTATGTCTTGTGATCATTTTGCCTGTGGGATCAACCCGATTCGACGTCGGATGAATTAGTTATAGCCGAAATGGCAAAGGTGCGCAGATTCTGCACACCTGAAGTAAATGGCTATTATCTCTAAACTTTTGTATAGTAACCCCCAAATATGTAAAACTAAACGTTGTAGAGGACTCAAATATCTAACAATGCTCACTGATTTGAGCTTCAACGGAGTTACGGTTTGCAAATGGCAACCATTTTACCAACACTGGTGTTGGCTGTCCAAAAACAGCCATGTATAAATCAAACCAAACACCCCTATAACGTTTAGAACCACCTCCACCTTGCACCATAGCCTTCCTTACTCATCCCATAGCCTCTCCACATCACCCTATAGCTCCCACACATGTCCTCACCTGGTCTCTTAGCATCCTTAGTCACCAAGTTCCAAAATTACTATAAATAGGGGTGTTATGCCTCCATTTCAAATCATCCCCCACTTCCTCCTCTATAACCTATCTTAGCAGCAATCCTTTGCTCTAAGAAGATCCTAAGAGATCCTAAGAAGTCTCAAGAACAGAAGTGAAGCAAAAGAAACCAAGAAACGAGCCCCGAGAGTCGTTATTCTAGGCGTACGAAGCTAAAAGTCCCGATTTTGACCCGTTTCCAAGCTTTAAACTCAAACCCAGGTTCTAAGGATTATACTTCTTCTCCTACACTCTTATAATGTTCATATTATCCTAAATATACTCTTGTTAAAGTTTCATAACACAATTCATGCTCATTTTCTGTTTTGATCCAAAACCGTACACCCGAAACCCTAATTTTATGTTTTTGCTTAATCTATAAACTAAACTTGTAAACTATTGTTATAATCTATCCCAATAATCTTAACTAACATTAAAATAAGTGCTTTGAAAATTCATGAAAGAATTTGAGCTTAAAACCTGCGCGTTTACGTTTTAAAACCCTAATTTGACCCGTTTTGCTTCCTAGCTTAACGAATCGTTATTTTAAACTTGCGTTGCGTTAAATCTTCATATTTTAGTTTATTATAACTTATAAATGGCTATTGAAATTTTAAAAGAAGCTTGCATGGCAATTTGGACATGTTTTGTAAAAATTAACCATGCAAGGGGTATATATCGTAACTTTCTGAAATTAATAACTAGAAGGGCTGAATATGTCATTTTATCAAAGTTATAACTACAGGGGTCTATTATGTCACTTTCCAAAGTACAAGGTTTACTTTGTATGTCTTTTAAACTTGAAGGACCAAACTTGTAAAAGTGCAAACTTTGAGTGTATATTTTGCCACTTTTCAAACTCAAGGGTCTAAAATATAACATTTTGAAAAAGTATAAAAACAAATTCAAAACATTATAAGACATAACTTTATTTAACGCTTCTCGTGCTTATCATTTCCAAATATTGATCAAAATGCTTTAAACCGATTATATCGTATCACAATACTAGGGAGCTTCATATTAAAGGGTTTTCATCTTGGTATTACGTTCTGACTGAGTTGTTAGGTTTATGATTTAAAGTGCCCTAGCTCCTCAAACGTTTACTGAATGACCTCTGAAATATGATGGCCCGAACGGTGATACAATAATTCCAAACTTTCCAATCAAACTCATAACAATAGTTGACTCTCTGAACCAAAGTTCTAGAGTACAATCTACCTAAGACTTGGCATATTTACTCAGGTTGCATGACGTGGCTGTTTACTATCATTTTGCTATATCAACCTTCCCCGGTTAAGATTGGGATAAGGTCGTCAGCTTTCATTATGAAATATTTATTGCATCTACCTATCAGGTGAGATTTCATAGCCTCGCTTTTAAAGTTTTCATATTTTTAAACCCGCGAGGGGGATACATGCTAGTTCTATACAATATCAATGATTTCATATGGATCCATTACTGTGAGATTCATAACCTCGCTTTTACTCATTTACATGTTTTATAAACCCGCGAGGGGGATATATGCTTGTTACAAACTCTTTTACATACTCGTTTATCTTATAACAATGTAATTACTTTTCAAAGACTTAGTGAGTTCATAGCCTCGCATTTCAATATTTTCATAAACCCGCGAGGGGGATACATGCTATAAATTATAAATACAAGTGTTTTTCCAAATTACATGCTATCCTGACATATCATTACAATTGCCTTCTAAGTTATCTATCCTACAAGTCGTTAAATTTGACTTTAAGTCGTTAAACTTACTTTGGATGATAACGTGTTAGCGTCATAAATCCTACAAGTCGTTAAATTTGACTTCAAGTCGTTAAATTAATTTTGGATGATAATGTGTTAGTGTT